>NW_025568373.1:5000-29329 GCF_020424385.1 Procambarus clarkii | reverse complement strand
CAGTAGAGGTCCAGTGAGAGTCCATGTTGTAGTCCATCGTGGCTAGGTATCGTCGTCCACACCATGCAGCACTAGCAGTAGAGGTCCAGTGAGAGTCCATGTTGTAGTCCATCATGGCTGGGTATCGTCGTCCACGCCATGCAGCAGTAGCAGTAGAGGTCCAGTGAGAGTCCATGTTGTAGTCCATCGTGGCGAGGTATCGTCGTCCACACCATGCAGCAGTAGCAGTAGAGGTCCAGTGAGAGTCCATGTTGTAGTCCATCGTGGCTAGGTATCGTCGTCCACACCATGCAGCAGTAGCAGTAGAGGTCCACAGAGAGTCCATGTTGTAGTCCATCGTGGCTAGGTATCGTCGTCCACACCATGCAGCAGTAGCAGTAGAGGTCCAGTGAGAGTCCATGTTGTAGTCCATCGTGGCTAGGTATCGTCGTCCACACCATGCAGTAGTAGCAGTAGAGGTCCAGTGAGAGTCCATGTTGTAGTCCATCGTGGCTAGGTATCGTCGTCCACACCATGCAGCAGTAGCAGTAGAGGTCCAGTGAGAGTCCATGTTGTAGTCCATCGTGGCTAGGTATCGTCGTCCACACCATGCAGCAGTAGCAGTAGAGGTCCAGTGAGAGTCCATGTTGTAGTCCATCGTGGCTAGGTATCTTCGTCCACACCATGCAGCAGTAGCAGTAGAGGTCCAGTGAGAGTCCATGTTGTAGTCCATCGTGGCTAGGTATCGTCGTCCACACCATGCAGCAGTAGCAGTAGAGGTCCAGTGAGAGACCATGTTGTAGTCCATCGTGGCTAGGTTTCGTCGTCCACACCATGCAGCAGTAGCAGTAGAGGTCCAGTGAGAGTCCATGTTGTAGTCCATCGTGGCGAGGTATCGTCGTCCACACCATGCAGCAGTAGCAGTAGAGGTCCAGTGAGAGTCCATGTTGTAGTCCATCGTGGCTAGGTATCGTCGTCCACACCATGCAGCAGTAGCAGTAGAGGTCCAGTGAGAGTCCATGTTGTAGTCCATCGTGGTTGGGTATCGTCGCCCACACCATGCAGCAGTAGCAGTAGAGGTCCAGTGAGAGTCTATGTTGTAGTCCATCGTGGCTAGGTATCGTCGTCCACACCATGCAGCAGTAGCAGTAGAGGTCCAGTGAGAGTCCATGTTGTAGTCCATCGTGGCGAGGTATCGTCGTCCACACCATGCAGCAGTAGCAGTAGAGGTCCAGTGAGAGTCCATGTTGTAGTCCATCGTGGCTAGGTATCGTCGTCCACACCATGCAGCAGTAGCAGTAGAGGTCCAGTGAGAGTCCATGTTGTAGTCCATCGTGGCTAGGTATCGTCGTCCACACCATGCAGCAGTAGCAGTAGAGGTCCAGTGAGAGTCCATGTTGTAGTCCATCGTGGCTAGGTATCGTCGTCCACACCATGCAGCAGTAGCAGTAGAGGTCCAGTGAGAGTCCATGTTGTAGTCCATCGTGGCTAGGTATCGTCGTCCACACCATGCAGCAGTAGCAGTAGAGGTCCAGTGAGAGTCCATGTTGTAGTCCATCGTGGCTAGGTATCGTCGTCCACACCATGCAGCAGTAGCAGTAGAGGTCCAGTGAGAGTCCATGTTGTAGTCCATCATGGCTGGGTATCGTCGTCCACACCATGCAGCAGTAGCAGTAGAGGTCCACTGAGAGTCCATGTTGTAGTCCATCATGGCTGGGTATCGTCGTCCACACCATGCAGCAGTAGCAGTAGAGGTCCAGTGAGAGTCCATGTTGTAGTCCATCGTGGCTAGGTATCGTCGTCCACACCATGCAGCAGTAGCAGTAGAGGTCCAGTGAGAGTCCATGTTGTAGTCCATCGTGGCTAGGTATCGTCGTCCACACCATGCAGCAGTAGCAGTAGAGGTCCAGTGAGAGTCCATGTTGTAGTCCATCGTGGCTAGGTATCGTCGTCCACACCATGCAGCAGTAGCAGTAGAGGTCCAGTGAGAGTCCATGTTGTAGTCCATCGTGGCTAGGTATCGTCGTCCACACCATGCAGCAGTAGCAGTAGAGGTCCAGTGAGAGTCCATGTTGTAGTCCATCGTGGCTAGGTATCGTCGTCCACACCATGCAGCAGTAGCAGTAGAGGTCCAGTGAGAGTCCATGTTGTAGTCCATCGTGGCTAGGTATCGTCGTCCACACCATGCAGCAGTAGCAGTAGAGGTCCAGTGAGAGTCCATGTTGTAGTCCATCATGGCTGGGTATCGTCGTCCACACCATGCAGCAGTAGCAGTAGAGGTCCAGTGAGAGTCCATGTTGTAGTCCATCGTGGCTGGGTATCGTCGTCCACACCATGCAGCAGTAGCAGTAGAGGTCCAGTGAGAGTCCATGTTGTAGTCCATCGTGGCGAGGTATCGTCGTCCACACCATGCAACAGTAGCAGTAGAGGTCCAGTGAGAGTCCATGTTGTAGTCCATCGTGGCGAGGTATCGTCGTCCACACCATGCAGCAGTAGCAGTAGAGGTCCAGTGAGAGTCCATGTTGTAGTCCATCGTGGCTAGGTATCGTCGTCCACACCATGCAGCAGTAGCAGTAGAGGTCCAGTGAGAGTCATGTTGTAGTCCATCGTGGCTGGGTATCGTCGTCCACACCATGCAGCAGTAGCAGTAGAGGTCCAGTGAGAGTCCATGTTGTAGTCCATCGTGGCTAGGTATCGTCGTCCACACCATGCAGCAGTAGCAGTAGAGGTCCAGTGAGAGTCCATGTTGTAGTCCATCGTGGCAAGGTATCGTCGTCCACACCATGCAGCAGTAGCAGTAGAGGTCCAGTGAGAGTCCATGTTGTAGTCCATCGTGGCTAGGTATCGTCGTCCACACCATGCAACAGTAGCAGTAGAGGTCCAGTGAGAGTCCATGTTGTAGTCCATCGTGGCTAGGTATCGTCGTCCACACCATGCAGCAGTAGCAGTAGAGGTCCAGTGAGAGTCCATGTTGTAGTCCATCGTGGCTAGGTATCGTCGTCCACACCATGCAGCAGTAGCAGTAGAGGTCCAGTGAGAGTCCATGTTGTAGTCCATCGTGGCGAGGTATCGTCGTCCACACCATGCAGCAGTAGCAGTAGAGGTCCAGTGAGAGTCCATGTTGTAGTCCATCGTGGCTAGGTATCGTCGTCCACACCATGCAGCAGTAGCAGTAGAGGTCCAGTGAGAGTCCATGTTGTAGTCCATCATGGCTGGGTATCGTCGTCCACACCATGCAGCAGTAGCAGTAGAGGTCCAGTGAGAGTCCATGTTGTAGTCCATCGTGGCTAGGTATCGTCGTCCACACCATGCAGCAGTAGCAGTAGAGGTCCAGTGAGAGTCCATGTTGTAGTCCATCGTGGCTAGGTATCGTCGTCCACACCATGCAGCAGTAGCAGTAGAGGTCCAGTGAGAGTCCATGTTGTAGTCCATCGTGGCGAGGTATCGTCGTCCACACCATGCAGCAGTAGCAGTAGAGGTCCACTGAGAGTCCATGTTGTAGTCCATCGTGGCTAGGTATCGTCGTCCACACCGTGCAGCAGTAGCAGTAGAGGTCCAGTGAGAGTCCATGTTGTAGTCCATCGTGGCTAGGTATCGTCGTCCACACCATGCAGCAGTAGCAGTAGAGGTCCAGTGAGAGTCCATGTTGTAGTCCATCGTGGCTAGGTATCGTCGTCCACACCATGCAGCACCAGCAGTAGAGGTCCAGTGAGAGTCCATGTTGTAGTCCATCATGGCTGGGTATCGTCGTCCACGCCATGCAGCAGTAGCAGTAGAGGTCCAGTGAGAGTCCATGTTGTAGTCCATCGTGGCGAGGTATCGTCGTCCACACCATGCAGCAGTAGCAGTAGAGGTCCAGTGAGAGTCCATGTTGTAGTCCATCGTGGCGAGGTATCGTCGTCCACACCATGCAGCAGTAGCAGTAGAGGTCCACTGAGAGTCCATGTTGTAGTCCATCGTGGCTAGGTATCGTCGTCCCCACCATGCAGCAGTAGCAGTAGAGGTCCAGTGAGAGTCCATGTTGTAGTCCATCGTGGCTAGGTATCGTCGTCCACACCATGCAGCAGTAGCAGTAGAGGTCCAGTGAGAGTCCATGTTGTAGTCCATCGTGTCTAGGTATCGTCGTCCACACCATGCAGCAGTAGCAGTAGAGGTCCAGTGAGAGTCCATGTTGTAGTCCATCGTGGCTAGGTATCGTCGTCCACACCATGCAGCAGTAACAGTAGAGGTCCAGTGAGAGTCCATGTTGTAGTCCATCGTGGCTAGGTATCGTCGTCCACACCATGCAGCAGTAGCAGTAGAGGTCCAGTGAGAGTCCATGTTGTAGTCCATCGTGGCTAGGTATCGTCGTCCACACCATGCAGCAGTAGCAGTAGAGGTCCAGTGAGAGTCCATGTTGTAGTCCATCGTGGCTAGGTATCGTCGTCCACACCATGCAGCAGTAGCAGTAGAGGTGCAGTGAGAGTCCATGTTGTAGTCCATCGTGGCTAGGTATCGTCGTCCACACCATGCAGCAGTAGCAGTAGAGGTCCAGTGAGAGTCCATGTTGTAGTCCATCGTGGCTAGGTATCGTCGTCCACACCATGCAGCAGTAGCAGTAGAGGTCCAGTGAGAGTCCATGTTGTAGTCCATCGTGGCTAGGTATCGTCGTCCACACCATGCAGCAGTAGCAGTAGAGGTCCATTGATTTTCTTTTTATTAACACATTAGGTACATCTGCATTACTGCAGCTGCCCTAGACTATATGAAGTGGAGTACAGTGTGTCAAAAAGGTAACTAGGTGATGCTAAAAAATCCCATCACACAGGATGGTTAGTCATACAGAGGCATGTGATAAGCGGTCTGTTACGTACTCCTAGCAGAATACGTATATAAATTTAAAATAAATATTATTTTATTTTATCATTGCATGTATATGTACACATATTGTGTTTTGGGTAAATTGTCGTGTGGTTTGGCAGCGTCAGTGGACAGGAGAGCGGTTGCCTTTGCACACGTCTATTTCCTGATTGATACGGGAAAGCTGGACCTGTTCAGTTTGAGAGTTCCAGATGTCACTTTTATTTAGTTAGGAAATGGTTCATATACTATAATTAAACAGGTGGCATTGTACTATATATTTTGTAAGTAACTATTATATGTAACTTGCAGTCTTATGTGTTTTAAGAACAAGTGGTTGTTCAATTAGTTTATAATATTAAAAAGTCCTTAGTTTCCATCCCTCATCCTGGGATGAGGCAGACGGGAGGTGAGAATGTGGGTGGCGACAGAGCGAGAGTTTAGTAGCTTCGGGGAACTAGGAGGAGTAACATGTGGGAGATAAGTCTGTTATTATTCATTTTGTGCCATAGTTACTATTATATATATTGTGCCATGACAATATTTTCATATATTCTATAAGTTAACTTTACCATCTGTGTTTTTATATTATACTGTCTGGAATATATGTATATAAATTATTGATATATTCTTCAGTCCTATATGAAGATTTTATTTTGTGCTCATTACTTATTAAGGGGTTATACTGGTGATTCGCTATTGAGAACAGCAGTTGTGTCGTATCCCTAGACGTATTAAAGTTTGGCTGCTGTAGGATCACGAGCCTTAACGTACGATAGGTAACAAAGAGTTATGGGGGCCTGTGCCGGGAAATATTGTCCCACTTTAACTTAACTATGCTAATCTAACCTTGCCTTCCTAGGTACCAGTGTGTCAAGTGTCTCTGTGTTTCTTATGAACTATTCCATGTGCCAAGCAAGCCTTCCTGTGTGTCAAGTAACAACGTTTCACGATTTTGAGGTAAGTCATCCTATATATTTTGTTTGTGCAGTGAGGCCAAGCGAATTTTCAGTGTGGTGACAATTTTACAGTGAAGTGTAGTGCAGTGCCATTATTTTAATTATTTTTGTGAATCAAGTGCCAAGTGTTAGTAACGATGGAGGAGAAAGTTGCAGCGTTGGTGGCTCACCCAGACTTTGAAGGGATTCAGAACCTTAAAAAGACTGAGTTAATACAAATGGCAAATCATTTGGATTTGACCGCCAGCAATAGAATGGTTAAAGCCCAAATATTGAAAGTCATTGTGACGCATTTTGTTGAGAATGGGGAATTAGAGGAAGAAATTCTAGAGGAGTTAAGAGAGGAGTCGAGTGATCAGATGACGTTAAAGCGTCTTGAGTTAGAAGCGCAAATAGCCAATGCTAAGCTTGAAGCTCAAAAGGAACAGAAAATATTAGAGGCTGAAGCTCGTCAAAGAGAGATTGAAGCTCAACAGCAACAGCAAATATTAGAAGCTGAAGCTCAGCAAAGGGAGCTTGAGACTAGGCGTTTAGAAATTGCGGTACAGTTGCAAATAGAAGCCACAAAGAAGCAACAAGCCGAGGAACAAACTAGGCAATTAGAGATTCAACAACAAATGGCTGACACTAACTTCAGGCTTGAATCACAGCGTATGGCAGCTGGGCATGGAAATACTAGTAATGTTTCAACAAATAGTGATAATAATCCCATCAGGATGAATAAGTATATAGAGTTGCCCAAGTTCAATGAGGAAGATCCTGAGGTTTTCTTTGCACATTTTTATAAAATTGCCATCAGTATGAACTGGCCAAGGGATCAGTGGGTAGCCATTATGCAGTCTCAATTTAAGGGGCGTAGTCAGGAGGTTTTCACATCACTACCTGACGCTCATAGCTTTGATTACGAATTTGTAAAGAAAAGCATCTTAAATGCTTATCAATTAAATCCAGAGGCACACAGGCAAAAGTTCAGAAATCTAAGGAGGACAAGTGATCAGACAATAGCAGATTTTACTCGTCAGAAGACGAAATTTTGTAACAGATGGTTAAAGTCACTTGCAGTCACTGATTTTGATGCTCTAAAGAATCTTCTTATAATGGAAGAAGTATTGTCATGTCTCCCAGACCAGTTGTCTACTTTTATGGCAGAACAAAAGAATGTAACAGACATTGATGAGCTGTCAAAGCTCGCGGATGAGCATGAGTTGCTGACTAAGGCCCCGTTTACGGCCACTTCACCTAAGTCTAGTCGTAGAGTAAATTATAATGCTCACCGAACTCCTTATCAGAATCCATCCAGTCCTAGTACTCCAGTTACTCCCATGAGCTCTTCTCTTACAAAACCTAATCCTGCTACTTCATTGTCAGGAATGTCAAATAATAATAAGGTTATTTCTAAACCTACAGTTGGTTCTACCAGTGTGTCCACTGTAAGGTCCTGTTCCCATTGTAAGAGAAAAGGCCATGGAATTCATTCATGTTTTATATTGCACCCTGAGTTACGACCAACTGGTCTCATTTATTGCAGAGGTGTGCAAAATAAACTTACTAATAAACATGTAACTGTAAACCCCAATTGGGTGAAACAGTATTCACCATATATGTCTTCAGGTGAAGTCTTGTGTATTAATGGAAAGTGGAAGCCAGTGGTTATTCTTCGTGATACAGGTGCTTCCCAAACCATAATTTCATCCAGTATTCTTTCTGATGTTGAAAAGAGAGAGACAGGAAAGTTTGTTGTTCTTCAGAGTGTTGCAGGATGTAAAACTGTACCTCTAATAGACATTAATTTCAGATCCACCATTACACCACGTTTATGCACTGTGGGTGTTAGTACACAGTTGCCCATCCCAGGTGTGGATGTTATATTGGGTAATGATGTGGCCATAAATCATGTTGTGGGTGAGAATGATCCCCGTTTGTGTAAACAGCCAGTTGCAGACCATGTTTATTCTGCCTGTGCTGAAGTTAGTTCTATGAATGAACCTGTTGTAGAAAATGGTTTTGCCCATTCTACCTGTGCTGATGTCAGTACTAATATAAATCCAGTTGTCAGTTCTGATGTTGTTACTCAAGCATTTGTTCCAGTAACCAGTACCCCTTCAGTGGAGAAGTGGGATGTGGTTGTTCCAGATTCCTGTGTGGCCGATTTAGTTGTTGAGAGTAAGCCTGATACTATGACTCTGCTTTATTCCAATAAATTGGGAAAGGATGTCCATGTACCATTGTCTTGCCCGCTCACTACGAACGTTGTGCCATGAGTTGAGAGAAACTTAAAAGCCACGACTCTGTATTCCAGCCAAGTGAATGGTTTAGGACAAGATGTCGGGTTGGCAGAAGTATTCCCGCTCACTCCAAGTTTAGAATCAGTTGTCGAGAGTAAGTCCGTTGTAGAGGCCCCGCCTCACCCTAGTCAAGGTGATATATTAGGGGAGGAGGTCAAACTACCTGTTACTTGCCCGCTCGCTTCAGATTCCCTTCATTTATGTGCTTTGAGTAGAACTGACCCTAAGATTTCAGAGAGAAGCAAGGAGACAGTCTGTACTGTAGATCCAGTTTTGGAGAGTGTGGGAAAGCAGCCAGAGGATCAGCTTCTGTTGAGTAGATGGAGACCCATTGAGCCTCCCTTTTCAGTTGTCTGTGAGGATGTGACCCAGCTTGGTAGTTATATTGTTGATTGTGAGCAGACAGTACTCCAAGCAGCTCCAGAAGTCATGGGAGGAAATTTTGGTAAAATCATTAAGAGTGGTAAAGTAGCATTTGGATCTAAGTTGCGGAGTTGTGATTATTATTCTATGTGGAGGAAGTATTTCTCATTGTGTACATTGAGTCAGAGTGTGTGTAGGATGTTGAAATCTACTTTTATTCTGCAGGAGCCATTTTCTTGTGAAGTAATGGACTGTGGGACATTTTTGTCAAGCCTTGTGGTTGAGCAGAGAGAGTTTACTCAAGTAGGTTGTGCATCCAGTTCTGAGGAAGTGGTGAGTTATGCTAGAGCAGTGTCTCTATATTCAGATCCAGTTAATTTTGATGCACGAGTGATAAAAGTGTATGTTCCACTTAAGTGTGGTGTTGACTTTCAGAGTCATATTGGAGTTGATTTTCAGAATCATATTGTGGGTGAAGGATTAAATCATACTGGGGAGCAGATGTTTGAGGCTCCAGGTGTGAAATTCAAGTTGGGGGATAAGGTTATCCTACCTAGAGTTAATCATTGTGAAGGGTTTCAGATTGTCCTTGGGCGTTTCCCAGGTAATCTGCTGTTCATCTTCAAGATGTTAAGACCCTTAAACCTCTTGGTTGATTGGTTGTCATCAGACGTAAATCACTTGGGAAGTGATGGTGAGGGTTGTAAAGTTTTCGGCATGTTTTATTTAGTCTCTTGGAAGACTAGACGGTTGATGAACGTGTGTGTTGTGTTCGAGTTCACCATCAGAGGGTGTGAACTTGTCTTGAGAGTTATGATTGAGATATGGTGCCTAGGCATATGCCTGTTTTCTTTCACTGATCGTTATGACAGAGTTATGAGGCAATTGATTTCTGTGTTCCTTATGGATCATCTGAGTCAGTTCGATCAGGTAGTCTTTGCACTTATCTTGGGTTGTATTTCTTGGTTGGAAGGTCAAAGGTTTGATAAGTCGGTGTCTTGTGTTTCGGAAGGTTCTATAAATGGGAAAGTCTTATGCATAATTGTGAGGTTTAATGCTAATTTCTTTAATTTTAGTATCCATTGGGCGAGAGTATGTGTTCCACAGAGGATCAAGAGTGATGAGCAGATGTCTGTGTCAGAGCATACCCAGGAGAAGTCCCAACTCAACTCAACATACAGCCTGCTTCAATTAAGCAGTTCAGCTCCAGAAAAAGGGAGTAATGGAAAATCGAGGCTGTCTTGGGAAAATTCACCATGTGGAAAAGGAATCACATGGAAAAATGAAACTGATCTTGAAGAAATAGTAGAAACATATGAAAAACTAAATTGCCATGATAACTGTGTGAAAGCAGCTACCTTTATTGACAATTCTATTCATGCTACTAATGATAATGTAGATAGGAGTGTGAAATATGCTCTAAAACAAAGTGAAATAAATGAGATAGTACCTTGGAGAGATAAATTTGCATACTCCAGTGACACATATGTAGAACATAGTCATAAGACTGAAATTTCTGAGTTTCCTGTAAAACTATATTTGGAGTGTTTTCATTTTGGTCCAGAGATGTGTTCTAATTACTTATACATGTTTGGTGTAATTAATACCATAAATCTCAAGTGTCATACATTTTACTTTGAAAAAATGCCATTGATCTTCAATCTATTGCATGATAAGCGGTCTGCACTGGCAGACTCCGGATGCATTTTGAGGATATCATCAACACAAGATTGAATAAGGTAGCAGTGGTAATACAAGTCCCCATCTCGCAGGATGGTTAGTCATACAGAGCCATGTGTTTAATAGCCTGCACTGGCAAATTTTGGGTATACTGTGAGGATATCTTCAAGAATACGAGAGTGAATAAAGTAATTGCAAAGCTCCAGGTTCCTCATGCCAACTGGTCTGAAAGGTCTAATAACTGGGCATTCAGTGATGTAGTGCGGGAGATCATGCCGTAGTTCCTGCTCACAGAGTTTGCAACTGGAGTGCTCAGGATTGGGAGACCCGTCACCTGCAGCCACCTGCGTCAGGTAACGGTAACCCAACCTGATCCTTGCAACCACTGTGTCGCACAGTCTAGTGGACGTTTTGTGCTGTCCATAGATGTAGGTTTCAGATCTGAACAAATCATAGCTTTTTATACTAGTACTTTCAGGTCGTTGGGAGTCAGTAAGTTCTTTCCTATCAGATCTGAATGTTTGGACCAATACAGTTTTGACAGCAGAGATGGGGATACCTAGATCTAATTCAACTTCAAACTTGTTACACGCTAATTTGGCTGCAATGTCTGTCTCATTATGATGGGTTATATTTAGGTCCATTGAGAGTCCATGTTGTAGTCCATCGTGGCTGGGTATCGTCGAAACTCTGGGGTCACCAATGTAACGTACGGTTATGTTACGTTGTTGGGTAGATTAGATACTCATTGTTTAGTGAGTTTTCATATTTATTTAGTAGTCTTGATAACAGTAGTCGGTTGGTGGCGTTGTCGTAAACGTTGAGCTTGGAGCAGAGCAGAGAGCTGAGTGAGGCCGGAGTCGCGGAGCTCTATGTGGGAGAGCGTGGCAGCTCGATTGGGAATTGAGTGTCTGAACTCGGGGAGCGAGAGCGTTGTAGCTGGATGTGGTCGTAGTCTGCTGTCTGGTCTGTGTCAAAGCTGTAGCGTCTTGGGGTCGATTAGGACTGTACACGCCGAGTGCTACATTGTTGACTGTGGAAATTGTACTGTCCGCTATTCCGATGATGATGATGAAGATTAAGCCACCCAAGAGGTGGCACGGGCATGAATAGCCCGTAAGTGGTACAATTTTTGTTTCCTCAGTTTTCTCAGAAACCCAAATTTCTTTTTGAAATTTGGAAAAATATATAAATTCAGCAAAACGTGGCCTATTAGGCAAACCGGGCCTTGCATAGTAGGCCAAGTACAACGTTCTGGCTGCTAGGTACAATATATATATATATATATATATATTATATATTATATATATATATATATATATATATATATATATATATATATATATATATATATATATATATATATATATATATATATATATATATATATATATATATATATATGGGGACGCCCCCACACACACGACAGTGTGTGTGGGGGCGTCCCTACACGAGGCAGGAGCCAGGACCAGGAGCTACAACTCAACTCTCATCAGAGGATAGGTGGAAGTAGGTGATTCTAGTTTCCCTCCCAATTCCCCCTTAGTCAGCTATATTATTTAGCCTGAGTATTTTGTATGTCGTGAGCAAGCCTCACCTATGTCACAGTAAGGCACCAGTGTGCAGAGTGGTACTATAAAGAGTACTCATGATATTTATGATTATTATTGGTGTATGCAGGCACCCGGAGAAATTGATGAATTTACTGTGTTGAGAATGTCTTTCATGAGACTTTAATGTGATCATATAGTGAGAGAATATATATATATATAATTATGCCAGTGTTGGGAGTTAGGCTATGTGCCCAGTAACTATGTTATTACCATTATTGATGTCTGACTCATCTATATATATATATATATATGTCTATGCTCGTGTATTGAATAATCATTCATGTGTGCAGTGATTAATTGTGTTATCGCCCACGGAAGGAATTACTGAGAACTCCAGTGATATATACTTTATAAGTTATCATTAAACGAAGGGCAGTGTGTAATACCATGACAGTGAATTATTGTCACATTTAATATAGAAATGTTTGATTGAGCCCAAGATCAGTGTAGCGAAGTATTTACGTGCTGTTGTCGCAAATATTGTGTGTTCGAACTTCTAGTGATCTTTGAGAACTTAAAGAAGTTGGCGTGTCACGCCAAGCAAACAGATAAAGTAACATTCGTGCGGGGGGTAGTCGCTCAGCTGATTTTGACATTGACGAGAGGGGGAGCGTTGCCAGCTTAGTGAGTTCATATTATATGTGGGAACGAGCGACTCCCGCCTGAAACCGCTGTTTGCTTATTGATATAATCTTGTGATGTCTTTGAATGAGTTTTAAGTAAAATACAAAATACATTGGTGTTTATGTCATCCCCTCCATATTTCTTGTGGCTATGTAATACCTGAAAGCAGAGAGTGATAGAAGCAAATACCTGCCTGATATCAGATCTATTGAGTGTGTCCTTGCCACTGTTACCACAATTCAACAAAACCACTGACGTGTTACTGGACACCGAAAACACCAGTTGGCGACCTTGTGGTTAGTAGTAGAGCCCTATGACGGGGCGGGCATACAACAGTTAAGTGAACAAGTTGTGTTCCCACTCCTTCTCGATCAGAGGCCGGTTGGGATTGACTGGGATACTCTCCTGGCGTACAGTGGCGCCGCGAGGATAGAGTGAAGACCCGCAGGGCTACGGTGAGTGACCTTGAGTGTACTGTTGCTCATCCGAGTAAACCCCGACAATATATATATTTATATATATATATATATATATATATATATATATATATATATATATATATATATATATATATATATATATATATGTCGTACCTAGTAGCCAGAACGCACTTCTTGGCCTACTATGCAAGGCCCGATTTGCCTAATAAGGCAAGTTTTCCTGAATTAATATATTTTCTCTAATTTTTTTCTTATGAAATGATAAAGCTACCCATTTCATTATGTAAGAGGTCAATTTTTTTTATTGGAGTTAAAATTAACGTAGATATATGACCGAACCTAACCAACCCTACCTAACCTAACCTAATTTATCTTTATAGGTTAGGTTAGGTTAGGTAGCCAAAAAAGTTAGGTTAGGTTAGGTTAGGTAGGTTAGGTAGTCAAAAAACAATTAATTCATGAAAACTTGGCTTATTAGGCAAATCGGGCTTTGCATAGTAGGCTGAGAAGTGCGTTCTGGCTACTAGGTACGACATTATATATCTCCTCACTGTCCTGACATAGGACAGTGAGGTTCTACTCCTTGATATGTTGGTTACACAGACTCTGACGCTCGCGGACTCCCACGCTGCAATAACCACGTTGATACCACCCCCGAAGAGCCGGGGGTTTAGTTAATGCAAACTGTAACGTAAGTTATTTTTCCAGATAGCCTAGTTTAAGTTAGTTTATCCAAAGTTACCGAAAGTTTTCCTTGTTCAAAATTAACAATATCTAGTACTATATCATAGCCAATAAATTTTTATGACGTATTAGAACATTGTTGCATCCTGTCAGGAGGAGTTAAAACTTGTTCGAACGTTGAAGTTCTTGAACTTGAATCGGACATCAAACTTACCCGCCAAACGTGGTGTGTTTTGGTGTGTAATAGCTATTAAAACACCAATACACTCATAGACAAGTTGAAGTGCCACGTCGTCGAGGCGTCAACACCTTATGATGGTGTTTGACGCATCCAGAGCAGCCAGACAAACGACCCAACCAGAGTGAAATTCTCTATCATCGTCTGCCGTAAATCATTCTTTCTCGTGCACCAATTAGTTCCCAACACGTATGATGAAACGTTCTACGGTTGATCACTGGCTGCAGGCGTCTGCTTCACCACAATCAATCCTCATTCTCGTTCGAGCAGCCATAGAGCTGAGCCGCAGAGAGCTCAGCCTTGACTGTAGGCAATTAATTTCTCTCTCTCTCTCTCTCTCTCTCTCTCTCTCTCTCTCTCTCTCTCTCTCTCTCTCTCTCTCTCTCTCTCTCTCTCTCTCTCTCTCTCTCTCTCTCTCTCTCTCTGAGTTGGCCATTAATCTCACTGTGTCTGTTCCACAGCGTGCGTGGGATAGATAGATAGAGAGAGAGAGCGTTGTGTATACCTCCTGGTTTACCTTTTTGGTATATCAAGAGGTATACCCAGCGTCAAGGAGAATTAAATGAGTCTTAATAACCAGCTCGCGCATGTCAGACCTTACAACCAACACAATATCAAGCTTGGGCTAATAAGGGGTCACAAGGTCAATACATCTGCGTACCAAATAAGACTGAATTAACAGCACTTATAAATAACAGGTACTGAGACGTTTTTAAAGTCAGACGCCCAACACACACACATCTGGAAATGAGAGAATTGACGACGCTTCGGTCCGTTCTGGATTATTACACGCCCTAAAAATCGTCCAGGACGGACCGAAACGTCGGCAATTTTTTTTTTCAGGAATGTGGTCAATTCTCAACCTCGCTATTTTGACTAATTGTTCCCGAAGAGGCATCAAATGGTTGAAGAAATAATACCTGTGACTGATTATTTGTGATTTATATTTGGGTTATTTCATATCAATTTATATTTTTAAAACTCCGATTTGCTCTATACAGAAAAAATAAAACTTGTACTAGTGTTCTCTACCAACAGGAAAATTCTAGGAAAGAATATCAGCAACTAGTCATCCCCTCGAAATTTAATTTTTTTTTTTTTTTTTTTTTTTTTTTTTTTAAAGATAATTACCTGTTACCCCTCAAGTTAGAAATAGTACAAGAGAGTTAAAGCTTCGTCGATTGTATTTTTCCCAAAGTTACATTCCAACTTGTGTCTCTCTGATGAGGTAAAGTTATTATCAAAGAAGTTACACGAGGCAGCCAGGGGTTATATGTGTAGTACCGCCGAGTGGGTCTTGTTAGTGATTTTCGTTAATAATTTGTCTCCGAACTTCTCTCCCTAACTATCGCTGGTTCTGTCCGTAGTTGCAACAGTCTTCGTCAAAAGCTGATTACTTAATTGTCATGACTTGAGGTGCATAAAAGACATGGTGGACAAAAGTTGAAAACCACGAAAATGTAAGTTTAATTGCTAACTTTTTTGCAGTTTTAGTGATTTCCTTATTATAATAGAGCAATTATATTTATATCCCAATTATAATTGACATTTGCAATATGTCTCTCCCTATTTTTTATATGTTCGTATTTACGAAGTTTTTCATTTTTATTTTTATTTTCCAATTTTTCTATTTCATTGGATTTGTCAGAAGAATTTTTTTTTCTAAATTATCTAATTTCATCATGCTTTACATGATCCATTGCAGTGCATCCTATCTTATCGCATATGTCTCATCGAAAAGGGGCCCCTGTCTCCTTCTGTGAGAGTCGTTATCTCTCTTAATCTCCATTCTCACTATTATCTTCGATATGGCTGGATATCTCTCTCTCTCTCTCTCTCTCTTCCCCCACATCCCCTTCAAAATTATCTTCGTCTGGCCATAAATTTTATTCTTGGTTTATGTTATCTCTTGAAAATATTTTTTACCTAACTATGTTCTCCTGTTGGCCTTCTGTGTTACATCACCATATATAGCAATGGTTCGCCTTTACAAAACACGCGGGCGATAGTATAATGGTGGCTCCCATATGCAAAACTTGCGAGCGGTAGTACAACAGTAGCTTGCATTTTCAGAACCCGCAAGCGATATTAAACGATGGCTTCCCTTTACAAAACTTACGAGTGGTAGTAAACGATGGCTCGCCTTTACAAAACTCGCAGGTGGTAATAAACGATGGCTCGCCTTTACAAAACTCGCAGGTGGTAGTAAACGATGGCTTGCCCTTACAAAACTCGTGGGCGGTAGTATAACGGTGACTCCCATATGCAAAACTTGCGAGCGGTAGTAAACGATGGCTCACCTTTACAAAGCTTGCGAGCAGTAATAAACGATCGATCGCCTTTACAAAATTCGCTGGCGGTAGTATAATGGTGGCTCGACTTTACAAAACTTGCGAGCGGTAATAAATAATGGCTTGCCCTTACAAAACTCGTGGGCGGTATTATAATAGTGGCTCGCCTTTACAAAACTTGCGAGCGGTAATAAACGATGGCTCACCTTTACAAAACTCGCGGACAGTAGTATAACGATGGCTCGCCTTTACAAAACTTGCGAGCGGTAATAAACGATGGCTCACCTTTACAAAACTCACGGGTGGTATTAAACGATGGCTCGCCTTTACAAAACTCGCGGGCGGTATTAAACGATGGCTCACCTTTACAAAACTTGCGAGCGGTAATAAAAGATGGCTCGCCTTTACAAAACTCACAGGCGGTAATAAACGATGGCTCACCTTTACAAAACTCACGGGCGGTATTAAACGATGGCTCACCTTTACAAAACTCACGGGCGGTATTAAACGATGGCTCGCCTTTACAAAACTCGTGGGCGGTATTAAACGATGGCTCGCCTTTACAAAACTCGCGGGCGGTAGTATAACGGTGGCTCACCTTTACAAACCTCGTGGGCCATAGTATAATGGTCACTCGCCTTTACAAAACTTGCGAGCAGTAATAAACGATGGCTCGCCTTTACAAATCTCGCGGGCGGTAGTATAACGATGGCTCGACTTTACAAATCTTGCAGGCGGTGGTATAACAGTGGCTCGCCTTTACAGAACTTGCGGGCGGTAATAAACGATGGCTCGCCTTTACAAAACTCGCGGGCAGTAATGAACGATGACTCGTCTTTACAAAACTCGCGGACAGTAGTATAACGATGACTTACCTTTACAAAACTCGTGGACGGTAGTATAACGATGGCTCGCCTTTACAAAACTTGCGAGCGGTAATAAACGATGGTTCGCCTTTACAAAACTCGTGGGCGGTAGTAAACGATGGCTCGTCTTAACAAAACTTGCGAGCGGTAGTAAACGATGGCTTGCCTTAACAAAACTTGCGAGCGGTAGTAAACGATGGCTCGCCTTAACAAAACTTGCGAGCGGTAGTAAACGATGGCTCGTCTTAACAAAACTTGCGAGCGGTAGTAAACGATGGCTCGTCTTAACAAAACTTGCGAGCGGTAGTAAACGATGGCTCGCCTTAACAAAACTTGCGAGCGGTAGTAAACGATGGCTCGCCTTAACAAAACTTGCGAGCGGTAGTGAACAATGGCTCGTCTTAACAAAACTTGCGAGTGGTAGTAAACGCCTTAGCGAGTGTAGTAAACGATGGCTCGCCTTATGCGAGCGGTAGTAAACTCGCCTTTACAAAACTTGCGAGCGGTAGTAAACGATGGCTCGCCTTTACAAAACTTGCGAGCGGTAGTAAACTTCGCCTTTACAAAACTTGCGAGCGGTAAAACTTGCTAACAAAACTTGCGAGCGGTAGTAAACGATGGCTCGCCTTAACAAAACTTGCGAGTGGTAGTAAACGATGGCTCGCCTTTACAAAACTTGCGAGCGGTAGTAAACGATGGCTCGCCTTTACAAAACTTGCGAGCGGTAGTAAACGATGGCTCGCCTTTACAAAACTCGCGGGCGGTAGTAAACGATGGCTCGCCTTTACAAAACTTGCGAGCGGTAGTAAACGATGGCTCGCCTTTAAAAAACTTGCGGGCGGTAGTAAACGATGGCTCGCCTTAACAAAACTTGCGAGTGGTAGTAAACGATGGCTCGCCTTAACAAAACTTGCGAGCGGTACTAAACGATGGCTCGCCTTTACAGAACTTGCGAGCGGTAGTAAACGATGGCTCGCCTTTACAAAACTTGCGAGTGGTAGTAAACGATGGCTCGTCTTAACAAAACTTGCGAGCGGTACTTGCGAGCGGTAGTAAACGATGGCTCGCCTTTACAAAACTTGCGAGTGGTAGTAAACGATGGCTCGTCTTAACAAAACTTGCGAGCGGTAGTAAACGATGGCTCGCCTTTACAAAACTTGCGAGCGGTAGTAAACGATGGCTCGCCTTTACAAAACTTGCGAGTGGTAGTAAACGATGGCTCGTCTTAACAAAACTTGCGAGAGGTAGTAAACGATGGCTCGCCTTTACAAAACTTGCGAGTGGTAGTAAACGATGGCTCGTCTTAACAAAACTTGCGAGCGGTACTTGCGAGCGGTAGTAAACGATGGCTCGCCTTTACAAAACTTGCGAGCGGTAGTAAACGATGGCTCGCCTTAACAAAACTTGCGAGCGGTAGTAAACGATGGCTTGTCTTAACAAAACTTGCGAGCGGTACTAAACGATGGCTCGCCTTTACAAAACTTGCGACCGGTAGTAAACGATGGCTCGTCTTAACAAAACTTGCGAGCGGTAGTAAACGATGGCTCGCCTTAACAAAACTTGCGAGCGGTAGTAAACGATGGCTCGCCTTAACAAAACTTGCGAGCGGTAGTAAACGATGGCTCGCCTTTACAAAACTTGCGAGCGGTAGTAAACGATGGCTCGCCTTAACAAAACTTGCGAGCGGTAGTAAACGATGGCTCGTCTTAACAAAACTTGGGAGCGGTAGTAAACGATGGCTCGCCTTTACAAAACTTGCGAGCGGTAGTAAACGATGGCTCGCCTTTACAAAACTTGCGAGCGGTAGTAAACGATGGCTCGCCTTAACAAAACTTGCGAGCGGTAGTAAACGATGGCTCGCCTTTACAAAACTTGCGAGCGGTAGTAAACGATGGCTCGCCTTTACAAAACTTGCGAGCGGTAGTAAACGATGGATCGCCTTTTCAAAACTTGCGAGCGGTAGTAAACGATGGCTCGCCTTTACAAAACTTGCGAGCAGTAGTAAACGATGGCTCGCCTTTACAAAACTTGCGAGCGGTAGTAAACGGTGGCTCGCCTTTACAGAACTTGCGAGCGGTAGTAAACGATGGCTCGCCTTTACAAAACTTGCGAGCGGTAGTAAACGATGGCTCGCCTTGATGGCTCGCCTTTACAGAACTTGCGAGTGATAATAAACGATGGTTCTCGCCTATACAAAACTCGCGTGCAGTAGAATAACGCTCATAATCTCGACTTTCCATCCAAAATCACGTCGCCCAAGTCGGTATTCGTCTTCTGCTGGGGAAGACGGTTCTTAGTATTCACTAGCGAAGTCATTTTTGGCTCTTCCCCCTCTTCGTGACCTGAGATGAATGGCTCTTCACCTTCGAACTGGCCGTTTTGAACATCATATCTATCCACGCAATAAATTCAGTGGACGTAATTATGGTATACTTGTCGAACCATAGAACATGGGTTTGCAGGAAATCTTGGTTGTTTAGCAGTCTCCGGAAGTGTGTGAACTCAGACGAGTCACCAAGACTGATGTTCTCAAGAACAATGCAGGCGCGGAAGGTGGTGGTGTTCTTTTTGTCCCGAAGTTCCCAAAGGATGTTGGAAGTAGGGTTTTTGCTGTCGGTAACCTCGGAGGTTAACCTCAAGAACTTTGTATCTATTACGGTCTTCGAGGGTTGTGAAGTGACTTCTTCCATCCACGCGGCGTCGTCCTCTTCCAGCCCCACGGCGTCGTCCTCTTCCACCCCCGCGGCGTCGTCCTCTTCCACCCCCGCGGCGTCGTCCTCTTCCACCCCCACGGCGTCGCTCTCTTGCAGTCCAGAGGCGTCGTCCTCTTCCACCCCCGCGGCGTCGCTCTCTTGCAGTCCAGAGGCGTCGTCCTCTTCCACCCCCGCGGCGTCGCTCTCTTGCAATCCAGAGGCGTCGTCCTCTTCCACCCCCTCGGCGTCGCCCTCTTCCACCCCCACGGCGTCGTCCTCTTCAACCCCCACGGCGTCGCTCTCTTGCAGTCCAGAGGCGTCGTCCTCTTCCACCCCCTCGGCGTCGCTCTCTTGCAGCCCAGAGGCGTCGTCCTCTTCCACCCCCGCGGCGTCGCTCTCTTGCAATCCAGAGGCGTCGTCCTCTTCCACCCCCGCGGCGTCGCTCTCTTGCAGTCCAGAGGCGTCGTCCTCTTCCACCCCCGCGGCGTCGCTCTCTTGCAATCCAGAGGCGTCGTCCTCTTCCACCCCCTCGGCGTCGCCCTCTTCCACCCCCACGGCGTCGTCCTCTTCCACCCCCACGGCGACGTCCTCTTCCACCCCCACGGCGTCGTCCTCTTCCACCCCCACGGCGTCGTCCTCTTCCACCCCCACGGCGTCGTCCTCTTCCACCCCCACGGCGTCGTCCTCTTCCACCCCCACGGCGTCGTCCTCTTCCACCCCCACGGCGTCGTCCTCTTCCACCCCCACGGCGTCGTCCTCTTCCACCCCCACGGCGTCGTCCTCTTCCACCCCCACGGCGTCGTCCTCTTCCACCCCCACGGCGTCGTCCTCTTCCACCCCCACGGCGTCGTCCTCTTCCACCCCCACGGCGTCGTCCTCTTCCACCCCCACGGCGTCGTCGTCTTCCACCCCCACGGCGTCGTCGTCTTCCACCCCCACGGCGTCGTCGTCTTCCACCCCCACGGCGTCGTCCTCTTCCACCCCCACGGCGTCGTCCTCTTCCACCCCCACGGCGTCGTCCTCTTCCACCCCCACGGCGTCGTCCTCTTCCACCCCCACGGCGTCGTCCTCTTCCACCCCCACGGCGTCGTCCTCTTCCACCCCCGGCGTCGCGTCGTCCTCTTCCACCCCCACGGCGTCGTCCTCTTCCACCCCCACGGCGTCGTCCTCTTCCACCCCCACGGCGTCGTCCTCTTCCACCCCCACGGCGTCGTCCTCTTCCACCCCCACGGCGTCGTCCTCTTCCACCCCCGCGGCGTCGTCATCATCCACCCCCGCGGCGTCGTCATCCTCCACCCCCGCGGCGTCGTCATCCTGGCGTCGTCACCCCCCCGCGGTGTCGTCATCCTGGACCCCCGCGGTGTCGTCATCCTGGACCCCCGCGGCGTCGTCATCCTGGACCCCCGCGGCGTCGTCATCCTGGACCCCCGCGGCGTCGTCATCCTGGACCCCCGCGGCGTCGTCATCCTGGACCCCCGCGGTGTCGTCATCCTGGACCCCCGCGGTGTCGTCATCCTGGACCCCCGCGGTGTCGTCATCCTGGACCCCCGGACGGCGGTCGTCATCCTGGACCCCCGCGGTGTCGTCATCCTGGACCCCCGCGGTGTCGTCATCCTGTCGGACCCCCGCGGTGTCGTCATCCTGGACCCCCGGCGTCGTCGTCATCCTGGACCCCCGCGGTGTCGTCATCCTGGACCCCCGCGGTGTCGTCATCCTGGACCCCCGCGGTGTCGTCATCCTGGACCCCCGCGGCGTCGTCATCCTGGACCCCCGCGGCGTCGTCATCCTGGACCCCCGCGGTGTCGTCATCCTGGACCCCCGCGGTGTCGTCATCCTGGACCCCCGCGGTGTCGTCATCCTGGACCCCCGCGGCGTCGTCATCCTGGACCCCCGCGGCGTCGTCATCCTGGACCCCCGCGGTGTCGTCATCCTGGACCCCCGCGGCGTCGTCATCCTGGACCCCCGCGGCGTCGTCATCCTGGACCCCCGCGGCGTCGTCATCCTGGACCCCCGCGGCGTCGTCATCCTGGACCCCCGCGGCGTCGTCATCCTGGACCCCCGCGGTCGTCGTCGTCATCCTGGACCCCCGCGCGGCGTCGTCATCCTGGACCCCCGCGGCGTCATCCTGGACCCCCGCGGCGTCGTCATCCTGGACCCCCGCGGTCGTCCGGACCCCCGCGGCGTCGTCATCCTGGACCCCCGCGGCGTCGTCATCCTGGACCCCCGCGGCGTCGTCATCCTGGACCCCGACGGCGTTCTGTGCGGAACCTCGCATAACGAGAACATAAACAACAAATCCGAACCAAATCACGCCGTAGGCGACGGTCATCGCCACGTCGTGCCGAACGCACCTGCAGACGCTTGCCACGTCGTGGGTCAGCTGGTTCAGGCGCTTGAACGAGGACACGACCGGGAACCACATGCCCGTGCAGGGCACCTGCAGGTCCCGGGGCACCACCCGCCATACCAGCGGCAGGTTGGCCAACCACGCCCAGAGGACGCTCACGTAGGTTCCTGGAGGCTTCTTCCCGGCGCCCCAGACCAGGAGGGAACTAGCCCCATCCCAGAGCCAGGTCACGAGGCTGGTGTGACGGTGTGCTTGCTGCAGGTCCTGGTACACCTGGTTCACGCGGGTGTAGTGCCACGCCACCAGGTACTCCAGGCACAGCCAACTGGCGGTAATGAAGCTTAATGCAAGTTGAGACTTTGTGGGCATCATGTTGCGTAAGAGATGATTTTGTATTTTGTTAGCGATTATACTATTTCACTAGAGGAAATAGGTGTGGCGTTTACAGGTGAAAGTGGGTTGGTCCTTCCCACGTCTGTCTGTCGTACCGTCTCTCTCTCGTACCGTCTCTCTCTCGTACTGTCTCTCTGGAACCATCTCTCATGAACCATCTCTCTTGAACCGTCTGTCGTACCGTCTCTCTCTCGTACTGTCTCTCTGGAACCATCTCTCGTGAACCATCTCTCTGAACCATCTCTCTTGAACCATCTGTCGTACCGTCTCTCTCTCGTACTGTCTTCCTGGTACCGTCTCTTTGGTACCGTCTCACTGGTACCGTCTCTCTCGTACCGTCTCACTGGTACCGTCTCTGTCGTTCCGTCTCTCTGATACCGTCTCTTTGATACCGTGTCTCTCAACTATCTCTATCTATACCTTCATGTTTTTTACTCCTGTCTATTGCTTCATGTGTGTGTACTTACCTAGCAGCAGTCACCTAGTTGTGTTTGCGGGGGTTGAGCTCTGGCTCTTTGGTCCCGCCTCTCAACTGTCAATCAACTAGTGTACAGATTCCTGAGCCTACTGGGATCTGTAATATCTTCATTTGAAACTGTGTATGGAGTCAGCCTCCACCACATCACTGCCTAATGCATTCCATTTACTAACTACTCTGACACTGAAAAAGTTCTTTCTAACGTCTCTGTGGCTCATTTGGGTACTCAGCGTCCACCTGTGTCCCCTTGTGCGTGTGCCATCCGTTTTAAATAATCCATCCTTGTCCACCCTGTCAATTCCCCTGAGAATTTTGTATGTGGTGATCATGTCTCCCCTAGCTCTTCTGTCTTCCAGCGACGTAAGATGCAGTTCACATAGTCTGTCCTCATAACTCATGCCTCTTAGTTCTGGGACTAACCTAGTGGCATACCTCTGAACTTTTTCCAGCTTCGTTTTGTGCTTGACTAGGTACGGACTCCATGCTGCGGCTGCATACTCCAGGATTGGCCTTACATATGTGGTATACAAGGTTCTGAAGGATTCCTTACACAGGTTTCTGAAAGCAGTTCTGATGTTAGCCAGCCTCGCATAGGCCGCTGATGTTATTCTTTTGATGTGGGCTTCAGGAGACAGGTTTGGCGTGATATCAACTCCCAGATCTTTCTCTCTGTCCGTTTCGTGAAGGACTTCATCTCCCATTCGGTATCCAGTAACTGGCCTCCTAGTTCCTCCTCCTAGTTTCATTACCTTACATTTACTTGGGTTGAACTTTAGTAGCCATTTGTCGGACCATTCCTTCAGTTTGTCTAGGTCATCTTGTAGCCTCATACTATCCTCCTCTGTCCTGATCCCCCTCATAATTTTCGCGTCATCAGCAAACACCGAGAGGAACGAGTCAATTCCTTCTGGAAGATCATTTACATATATCAGAAACAGTATAGGTCCAAGGACTGATCCCTGTACTCACCTAATTGTGCTTGCGGGGGTTGAGCTTTGGCTCTTTGGTCCCGCCTCTCAACTGTCAATCGACTGGTGTACAGATTCCTAAGCCTACTGGGCTCTATCATATCTACATTTGAAACTGTGTATGGAGTCAGCCTCCACCACATCACTTCCTAGTGCATTCCCTTTATTAACTACTCTGACACTGAAAAAATTCTTTCTAACGTCTCTGTGGCTCATCTGGGTGCTAAGTTTCCACCTGTGTCCCCTTGTTCGTGTCGCACCCGTGCTGAAGAGTTTGTCTTTGTCCACCCTGTCAATTCCCCTGAGAATTTTGTAGGTGGTTATCATGTCTCCCCTTACTCTTCTGTTTTCCAGGGATGTGAGGTTCAGCTCCTTTAGCCTTTCCTCGTAGCTCAATCCTCTCAGTTCCGGGACGAGCCTGGTGGCATACCGCTGAATCTTCTCTAACTTTGTCTTGTGTTTAACTAGGTATGTACTCCAGGCTGGAGCTGCATACTCCAGAATTGGTCTTACATAAGTGGTATACAGGATTCTGAAAGATTCCTTACACAAGTTTCTGAAGGCAGTTCTTATGTTGACCAGTCTAGCA
>NW_025568372.1:12500-32644 GCF_020424385.1 Procambarus clarkii | reverse complement strand
AGGTGAGTACACACACACACACACACACACACACACACACACACACACACACACACACACACACACACTTGGGGGTTCATATCACGCACTTGGGGGTTGATATCACGCCATACCTGTCTCCTGCAGCACATATCAAGCGGATAACATCAGCGGCATATGCCAGGCTGGCCAACATACGAACGGCATTCAGAAACTTGTGTAAAGAATCATTCAGAACTTTGTATACCACATATGTCAGGCCAATCCTGGAGTATGCAGCCCCAGCATGGAGTCCATATCTAGTCAAGGATAAGACTAAACTGGAAAAGGTTCAAAGGTTTGCCACCAGACTAGTACCCGAGCTGAGAGGTATGAGCTACGAGGAGAGACTACGGGAATTAAACCTCACTTCGCTGGAAGACAGAAGAGTAAGGAGGGACATGATCACCACATTCAAGATTCTGAAGGGAAATCATAGGGTAGATAAAGACAGTCTATTTAACACAAGGGGAACACGCACAAGGGGACACAGGTGGAAACTGAGTGCCCAAATGAGCCCCAGAGATATTAGAAAGAACTTTTTTAGTGTCAGAGTGGTTGACAAATGGAATGCATTAGGAAGTGATGTGGTGGAGGCTGACTCCATACACAGTTTCAAGTGTAGATATGATAGAGCCCAATAGGCTCAGGAATCTGTACACCTGTTGATTGACAGTTGAGAGGCGGGACCAAGGCGCCAAAGCTCAACCCCCGCAAGCACAAATAGGTGAGTACACACACACACACACACACACACACACACACACACACACACACACACACACACACACACACACACACACACACACACACACACACACACACACACACACATCAGAACATCAGGCTGGCTAACATCAGAACGGCGTTCAGGAACCTGTGTAAGGAATCATTCAGAATCTTGTACCACATATGTAAGACCAATCCTGGAGTATGCGGCCCCAGCATGGAGCCCGTACCTTGTCAAGCACAAGACGAAGCTGGAAAAAGTTCAAAGGTATGCCACTAGACTAGTTCCGGAACTAAGAGGCATGAGTTACGAGGAAAGGCTGCAAGAGATGCACCTTACGACACTGGAAGACAGAAGAGTAATGGAGACATGATCACTACCTACAAAATCCTCAGGGGAATTGACAAGGTAGACAAGGATAAACTATTCAATCACATAAAGCAACAGATTTACATAGAGCAGAAGGGTAATATTGATCACATGAAGCAGTACAGTGGAATTGATCTCGTAAATCAGTAGAATAGGATTGATCACATAAAGAAGCCGCAGTGTGGGATTGATCACATAAAACAGCAGGGTGTGGATTGATCACATAATCAGTATGGTGGAATTGATCACATAGATTAGCAGGGTGAGATTGATTATATGAAGCAACAGGGTGGGATTGATCATAAAGCAACAGGGTGGGATTGATCACATAAAGCAACAGGGTGGGATTGATCACATAAAGCAACAGGGTGGGATTGATCACATAAAGCAACAGGGTGGGATTGATCACATAAAGCAACAGGGTGGGATTGATCACAAAGCAGCAGAGTGGGATTGATCACATAAAGCATCAGGGTGGGATTGATCACATAAAGCAACAGGGTGGGATTGATCACATAAAGCAACAGGGTGGGATTGATCACATAAAGCAACAGGGTGGGATTGATCACAAAGCAGCAGAGTGGGATTGATCACATAAAGCAACAGGGTGGGATTGATCACATAAAGCAACAGGGTGGGATTGATCACATAAAGCATCAGGGTGGGATTGATCACATAAAGCATCAGGGTGGGATTGATCACATGAAGCATCAGGGTGGGATTGATCACATAAAGCAACAGGGTGGGATTGATCACATAAAGCAACAGGGTGGGATTGATCACATAAAGCATCAGGGTGGGATTGATCACATAAAGCATCAGGGTGGGATTGATCACATAAAGCATCAGGGTGGGATTGATCACATAAAGCAACAGGGTGGGATTGATCACATAAAGCATCAGGGTGGGATTGATCACATAAAGCATCAGGGTGGGATTGATCACATAAAGCATCAGGGTGGGATTGATCACATAAAGCAACAGGGTGGGATTGATCACATGAAGCATCAGGGTGGGATTGATCACATAAAGCATCAGGGTGGGATTGATCATAAAGCAACAGGGTGGGATTGATCATAAAGCATCAGGGTGGGATTGATCACATAAAGCAACAGAGTGGGATTGATCACATAAAGCATCAGGGTGGGATTGATCATAAAGCAACAGGGTGGGATTGATCATAAAGCAACAGGGTGGGATTGATCATAAAGCAACAGGGTGGTATGGGAGAAAAATCATTCATTTATTATTTTATTCTAAACGAATAAATGGCTAATTCATTTATTAGATTGATGACATATTATCCCAAGTAAACACACTATTGGCTGAAATAGTTTGTTAGGTTAGGTTAGGTTACGTTACGTTAGATTACGTTAGGTTAGGTTAAGTTACGTTAGGTTAGGTTACGTTAGGTTAGGTTAAGTTACGTTAGGTTAGGTTACACAATGTTACGTTAGGTTAAGTTAGGTTAGGTTAGGTTAGGCTAGGCTAGGTTACGTTAGGTTAGGTTAGGTTAGGTTAGGTTAGGTTAGGTTAGGTTAGGTGAGAAAGTTAGGTTAGGTTAGGTTGGTGGTCGAGTGTAAGGGCTCGTAAAGCCATGAGGAAAACATATGCCTGTGTTTACCTTAACATTTAACACAGGCACAGCCCCTGCACCTGAGTGTGGTGGTAAATTATGCACCAGCTTGTTATGTTGGGGGACACGCATCTCTAAATCATGCTAAACTTTTTGGAGGCCAAAATACATTTCGCTTTTCAAACAGGCATTCTAATCCTCAAGGGGATTTGATTTATGTATATCTGGGCGCACTTGCTTTCTCCAGGTGAAACTAACAATTGTTACCCTTATTCTTGAACACTGATTTTTATCTGCAGGTGTTGAAGGAGTGAAATTATGCATATCACTATCATATTAAATACCTGTCTGTTTGGCTGTCTGGAGTTGGAGGCCAGAGGCATATGACTAGCTTCATCCAACTTTGCAGGCGGAATAATGTGGGTAAGGGACTGCCAGAGGTGGGTCGGGGGTATACCTGTTGACTACCTGTTGATGATTTTGAGGGTCAATGTCCCCGCGGCTCGGTCTCTGGTCAGGCTTCCTGGTTGTTGGTCTGGTCAAACAGGCTGTTGAAGTCTATGCCTTCAAATGCCCACTTGGGGACTGTAAGCCCCAAAGAACTCAGTATATAGACAAGACTACAATGTCTCTTTCCAGGCAATTTACAATGCATAAACAACAGGGCTCCATGAAGGAACATATAATCTCTTCCCACAACCAGACCATCACCAGAGAAATCTTAACAAACAACCCAGAAATCATCGATAGATACAACGATAGCAGGAGGCTCGACATCTGCGAGGCACTAAACATAAAAAAATCAACACCAGCAATCAACAGCCAATTAATGCACAACTATATTCTATCCACTTCAAGACTCTGAACCAATAGAGAAGCATCAAGAGGAAGTGGGGGATGCTATGGGCCAATAGGCCTTCTACAGGTACTTCCATTCTTATGTTTTTATACACATTGATTTGTGTTCTGTCTTGGGTAAATGTCAATCACCTCACCCAAACTTTTAAATCACCTCACCCAAATGCGAGTATAAGTATGGATGTGTTTACAAGTTACAGTTGTGTGTGTAAATTATAGTCTTTGAAAATGTAATAAGTTATTACGAAACGCGTTCAAGCGTCGCGTCAGACTAGAAATAAAAATGAATTTTGGAGAACTGATTTTTCAATTACCATCGACAGTGGAAAGAAACCAAAGAAATACTGAGAAAATTCGTGTTAGAATTATTAATCTTACCTTTTCGGTCATATTTAATAACATATGTTTACAAGAGAGCCTACTACAAATATATATATATATATATATATATATATATATATATATATATATATATATATATATATATATATATATATATATATATATATATATATATATATATATATAAGTGTAAAACTGGATAGAGATACGCCCAGAAAAAAACATAAATTCACAAACAGATCATTTTCTTTTTTGTTGATCGTTGAATTGCAATCTTGGTAGAGCGAAGGAGGTCTAAGTGGGGGGGGGGGGTATCTCACTAGGCCCAACGGGGGCTTCCTGTCCCCGACCGCGGCAGACCAAGACATCTTACAGTGAGGGGTTGGGGCCGTCTGGGCGTTTTAAAGTGTTTATTTCTCTTGCAATAAACCTTTGTGTAACATCAGTAGCATTTGTTTTGTTCAGCAGGGAACATTTGGGCTGCATCAACAAACACTGTTTGTCTTACATCAATAAACATTTGTCTTACATCAATAAACATTTGTCTGACATCAATAAACAATTGTCTTACATCAATAATTTTGGTACATCAATCAACATTTGTGTTCCATTAGCAAACATTTGTGTTGCATTAACCAACATTTGTGTTGCGTCAATAAACATTTGTGTTGCACCCACAAACATTTGTGTTGCATCAATAAACATTTGTCTTACATCAACAAACATTTGTCATGCATCAATAAACATTTGTGTTGCATTAACAAACATTTGTCTTGCATCAATAAACTGTTGTGTTGCATCATTACACAGGTGTCTTACCTCAATCAACAGTGGTGAGTTGCTGAGCAATAAAGGAATTTTTAAAGTTGAAATCAGAACTAAATTGTATGTATTTATAACCAGGAAGTTCTCAGAGATCAACGGACCTTTATTGGTAAATTCAATATATAATTAAATAAAATAAAATATACAATTTAGACTGGGTGTCGTATGTGTGTGATCCTCACTGTCCTGTGTGGCAGTGAATATGAGCAGCATCCTCACTGTCCTGTGTGGCAGTGAATATGATCAGCATCCTCACTGTCCTGTGTGACAGTGAATATGATCAGCATCCTCACTGTCGTGTGTGGCAGTGAATATGATCAGCATCCTCACTGTCCTGTGTGGCAGTGAATATGAGCACCATCTTCACTGTCCTGTGTGGCAGTGAATATGAGCAGCACCTTCACTGTCCTGTGTGGCAGTGAATATGAGCAGCATCGTCACTGTCTTGTGTGGCAGTGAATATGATCAGCATCTTCACTGTCCTGTGTGGCAGTGAATATGAGCGGCACCTTCACTGTCCTGTGTGGCAGTGAATATGAGCAGCACCCTCACTGTCCTGTGTGGCAGTGAATATGAGCAGCACCCTCACTGTCCTGTGTGGCAGTGAATATGAGCAGCATCCTCACTGTCCTGTGTGGCAGTGAATATGAGCAGCATCCTCACTGTCCTGTGTGGCAGTGAATATGAGCAGCACCCTCACTGTCCTGTGTGGCAGTGAATATGAGCAGCACCTCACTGTCCTGTGCGGCAGTGAATATGAGCAGCACCTCACTGTCCTGTGTGGCAGTGAATATGAGTAGCACCCTCACTGTCCTGTGTGGCAGTGAATATGAGCAGCACCCTCACTGTCCTGTGTGGCTGTGAATATGAGCAGCACCCTCACTGTCCTGTGTGGCAGTGAATATGAGCAGCATCCTCACTGTCCTGTGTGGCAGTGAATATGAGCAGCACCCTCACTGTCCTGTGTAGCAGTGAATAGACGCACCATCTTCAATTAGATCTAACTGGACTACTCAAGATCAGGAAAATTGTATGTTAACTGTACATAGTGAACAATAGTGAACAAACGTACCTTGTGGTGTGAGGAGCAGGAGGCAGCAGAAGGTGAAGGCGAGCGGTGTCTCCATCGTCAGGTCGCCCCCGTCAGGATACCAGCAGCCTCAGTGTGTGTGTTCTCTTCCCGCTCCTCGAGGGCCAAGCTTCCCTTCTCCAAAGAAGTCACTTTTCTCAGCGTAGTTTCTGACTTTCAGTATTCAAGGTTGAGATTTCCAGGAACGGTTTTCATCCGGTATCGATACTTAGGGTAATCACAGTTCAAACTTGGGGTAATCTAGTTTTTTTGGCTTCGCCGAAGTCCATCTTAGCATTAGCCTTCTTTGAGAGCCATACTTACCCACCACCGGCATGAAGGACTGTCAGGGGGAAGTGTAACGTTACAATGAATAAATCTGTGTTCATGAGGGTAGGATCTGGCTGTAACTGTATTTTAATGTATTATTTTAGTCAAACAAGATGGTATCTGTCAGAACTCTGACGTCATGTCTGTCGGGGAGGCTTTACAGGTCACGTGATTTAGTGTAGCCAATGGGAGGAGAGTTATGATGTTAGTTGTTGGGAGAATGTCAGTGATTGGCTAACAGCATGTTGTGTGGCTGTTTGAAGTCTTGGAAGTCGGGATGGTACTACTGTACAACTGGAGGGTTGTGCTGTTACAGTGATCTGTCCCCTTGTTCGAGTAACTCTTCCCCCCCCATGGTAACTAGTCTGTCCTTCTCTACACTATGAATTCCCTTGAGAATTTTATACATGGTAAACATGTCTCCGCCAAACATAGTAAACATGTCTTCTGGGGGACCAATCTTATGACGTATTTTTTTTAACTGTCTCCAACTTCCTCTTAATAATAATGCCTGTTGCAGGGGTCAGGAAGCCTGTGTACATATATCTTAGGCTTGTATCAAAGTCCCCCCCCCTCCACCCCCCCCCCACTGAAGGTCAAACCTCTGACCTTCCCCAAAGGTCAGAGGTTCAAAGGGGGGATTAGATGAAAGGAAACGTGCCCAACCACTTTTGACCCCCCCCTCCCTTTCTCCCAACCCAAGTAATCGAGCTCCAAAATTTCAGAGTGTGACTCAAAAACGAAGCCCACTGCATTAGACATGGGTCCCAGGTTGGAGCCGCATACTCCAGGATTGGTCTTGCATATATATAGGTTCTTGAATGAGGCTTATTCAGATTTCCTGAGGCAGTTCATATGTTAGCCAGCCTAGCATACTGATCTGTTGTTTGTGTGCTACTCAGCCTAGCATACTCATCTGTTGTTCGTGTGTTACCCAGCCTAGCATACTCATGTGTTAGCCAGCCTAGCATACTCATGTGTTAGCCAGCCTAGCATACTCATGTGTTAGCCAGCCTAGCATACTCATGTGTTAGCCAGCCTAGCATACTCATGTGTTAGCCAGCCTAGCATACTCATGTGTTAGCCAGCCTAGCATACTCATGTGTTAGCCAGCCTAGCATACTCATGTGTTAGCCAGCCTAGCATACTCATGTGTTAGCCAGCCTAGCATACTCATGTGTTAGCCAGCCTAGCATACTCATGTGTTAGCCAGCCTAGCATACTCATGTGTTAGCCAGCCTAGCATACTCATATGTTAGCCAGCCTAGCATACTCATGTGTTAGCCAGCCTAGCATACTCATGTGTTAGCCAGCCTAGCATACTCATGTGTTAGCCAGCCTAGCATACTCATGTGTTAGCCACCCTAGCATACTCATGTGTTAGCCAGCCTAGCATACTCATGTGTTAGCCAGCCTAGCATACTCATGTGTTAGCCAGCCTAGCATACTCATGTGTTAGCCAGCCTAGCATACTCATGTGTTAGCCAGCCTAGCATACTCATGTGTTAGCCAGCCTAGCATACTCATGTGTTAGCCAGCCTAGCATACTCATGTCTTACCCAGCCTAGCATACTCATGTGTTAGCCAGCCTAGCATACTCATGTGTTAGTCAGCCAAGCATACTCATGTGTTAGCCAGCCTAGCATACTCATGTGTTAGCCAGCCTAGCATACTCATGTGTTAGCCAGCCTAGCATACTCATATGTTAGCCAGCCTAGCATACTCATGTGTTAGCCAGCCTAGCATACTCATGTGTTAGCCAGCCTAGCATACTCATGTGTTAGCCAGCCTAGCATACTCATGTGTTAGCCAGCCTAGCATACTCATGTGTTAGCCAGCCTAGCATACTCATGTGTTAGCCAGCCTAGCATACTCATGTGTTAGCCAGCCTAGCATACTCATATGTTAGCCAGCCTAGCATACTCATGTGTTAGCCAGCCTAGCATACTCATGTGTTAGCCAGCCTAGCATACTCATGTGTTAGCCAGCCTAGCATACTCATGTGTTAGCCAGCCTAGCATACTCATGTGTTAGCCAGCCTAGCATACTCATGTGTTAGCCAGCCTAGCATACTCGTCTTAGCCAGCCTAGCATACTCATGTGTTAGCCAGCCTAGCATACTCATGTGTTAGCCAGCCTAGCATACTCATGTGTTAGTCAGCCTAGCATACTCATGTGTTAGCCAGCCTAGCATACTCATGTGTTGTCCATGTGTTACTCAGTCTAGCATCTGATATTATCCTTTTAATGTGGACGTTTCTGTACTTCAAACTCACTAACAAACTAAACACTCGCTAGTGTATATCAAAATACCTAAATTAAAACCCCATAACCACTGAATTACAATATAAAATTAACGATAATTTACCATTAAATTCGAAAAAAATACTAACCGGCAATGTGCTCAGCGGGGATATATAAATGAACGGAATAATTCAACAGCTTTCGTGATTATCTACTAAAGGAACCAACTGGATTAGCGCTTGCTAATACCTTGAGCGACAGTTCTGGTCTCATGTTTTTTCATATCAGATGTTGCCATATTGTCCCGTGTTTCAATGTCGGGATTATATGCCAAGTTTTTATTTTTAGTCGGGAATAGGTTATTTATGTTTAACTTCGTAATAAAATTAAATGGTGCTATTTACAGTTGGTTTTAAATAAATGGAGTTGAATGTGGTTATTTTTAATTGGTTACTGATAAATGGAGTTGAATGTGGTTATTTGTAATTGGTTACTGATAAATGGAGTGTTCCCGTCTGTGATCAAGTCTTCAGGCAAAGTCTTCACAACAATTCCATTATTACCAAAAGGCGCCACATCCTCCCCAAACCCTGGAGAGTTATCTAGATATTTGTGATTGTCTGAAAGTATATTACGGCTCCAGGGAGCCGGTCGGCCGAGCGGACAACACACTGGACTTGTGAACCTGTGGTCCCGGGTTCGATCCCGGGCGCCGGCGAGAAACAATGGGCAGAGTTTCTTTCACCCTATGCCCCTGTTACCTAGCAGTAAAATAGGTACCTGGGTGTCAGTCAGCTGTCACGGGCTGCTTCCTGGGGGGTGGAGGCCTGGTCGAGGACCGGGCCGCGGGGACACTAAAGCCTCGAAATCATCTCAAGATTGCCTCCAGTAACAGTCTACATGTAAACTGGCACAATAAACCTTTGTCGTAAACCGATTATTCTCAAGTTATAACGTTAATGTAATAAAAAGAGTTGGTTTAAAATATAAAAAGTGTATGCTGAAAATGTTTTATGTGGGGAATTTGGTTTTTCTATAAACGGAATTCGTGGGCACACTGAAACAGTGTTCGAATTCCATAATTCTTACACACATACCTGTGTGCCCATGTCCCCAGCAGTGAACCAGTGTGTGCCCAGGTCCCCAGGAGTGTACCTGTGTGTGCTCAGGTCCCCAGGAGTGTACCTGTGTGTGCCCAGGTCCCCAGGAGTGTACCTGTGTGTGCCCAGGTCCCCAGCAGTGAACCAGTGTGTGCCCAGGTCCCCAGGAGTGTACCTGTGTGTGCCCAGGTCCCCAGGAGTGTACCTGTGTGTGCCCAGGTCCCCAGCAGTGAACCAGTGTGTGCCCAGGTCCCCAGGAGTGTACCTGTGTGTGCCCAGGTCCCCAGGAGTGTACCAGTGTGTGCCCAAGTCTCCAGGAGTGTACCTGTGTGTGCTCAGGTCCCCAGGAGTGTACCTGTGTGTGCTCAGGTCCCCCAGGAGTGTACCAGTGTGTGCCCAAGTCTCCAGGAGTGTACCAGTGTGTGCCCAAGTCTCCAGGAGTGTACCTGTGTGTGCTCAGGTCCCCAGGAGTGTACCCGTGTGTGCTCAGGTCTCCAGGAGTGTACCTGTGTGTGCCCAGGTCCCCAGGAGTGTACCTGTGTGTGCCCGGGTCCCCAGGAGTGTACCTGTGTATGCCCAGGTCCCCAGGAGTGTACCTGTGTATGCCCAGGTCCCCAGGAGTGTACCTGTGTATGCCCAGGTCCCCAGAAGTGTACCTGTGTGTGCCCGGGTCCCCAGGAGTGTACCTGTGTGTGCCCAGGTCTCCAGGAGTGTACCTGTGTGTGCCCAGGTCCCCAGGAGTGTACCTGTGTGTGCCCAGGTCCCCAGAAGTGTACTTGTGTGTGCCCAGGTCCCCAGGAGTGTACCTGTGTATGCCCAGGTCCCCAGGAATGTACCTGTGTGTGCCCAGGTCCCCAGGAGTGTACCAGTGTGTGCCCAAGTCTCCAGGAGTGTACCAGTGTGTGCCCAAGTCTCCAGGAGTGTACCTGTGTGTGCTCAGGTCCCCAGGAGTGTACCCGTGTGTGCTCAGGTCTCCAGGAGTGTACCTGTGTGTGCCCAGGTCCCCAGGAGTGTACCTGTGTGTGCCTAGGTCCCCAGGAGTGTACCTGTGTGTGCCCAGGTCCCCAGAAGTGTACCTGTGTGTGCCCAGGTCCCCAGGAGTGTACCTGTGTATGCCCAGGTCCCCAGGAACGTACCTGTGTGTGCCCATGTCCCCAGGAGTGAACCAGTGTGTGCCCAGGTCCCCAGGAGTGTACCTGTGTGTGCCCAGGTCCCCAGGAGTGTACCTGTCTGTGCTCAGGTCCCCAGGAGAGTACCTGTGTATGCCCAGGTCCCCAGGAATGTACCTGTGTGTGCCCAGGTCCCCAGGAGTGTACCAGTGTGTGCCCAAGTCTCCAGGAGTGTACCTGTGTGTGCTCAGGTCCCCAGGAGTGTACCTGTGTGTGCTCAGGTCCCCAGGAGTGTACCAGTGTGTGCCCAAGTCTCCAGGAGTGTACCTGTGTGTGCCCAGGTACCCAGGAGTGTACCAGTGTGTGCCCAAGTCTCCAGGAATGTACCTGTGTGTGCTCAGGTCCCCAGGAGTGTACCCGTGTGTGCTCAGGTCCCCAGGAGTGTACCATTGTGTGCTCAGGTCCCCAGGAGTGTACCTGTGTGTGCCCAGGTCCCCAGGAGTGTACCAGTGTGTGCTCAGGTCCCCAGGAGTGTACCTGTGTGTGCTCAGGTCCCCAGGAGTGTACCAGTGTGTGCCCAAGTCTCCAGGAGTGTACCTGTGTGTGCCCAGGTACCCAGGAGTGTACCAGTGTGTGCCCAAGTCTCCAGGAATGTACCTGTGTGTGCTCAGGTCCCCAGGAGTGTACCCGTGTGTGCTCAGGTCCCCAGGAGTGTACCAGTGTGTGCTCAGGTCCCCAGGAGTGTACCAGTGTGTGCTCAGGTCCCCAGGAGTGTACCTGTGTGTGCCCAAGTCTCCAGGAGTGTACCTGTGTGTGCTCAGGTCCCCAGGAGTGTACCAGTGTGTGCTCAGGTCCCCAGGAGTGTACCAGTGTGTGCTCAGGTCCCCAGAAGTGTACCTGTGTGTACCCAGGTCCCCAGGAGTGTACCTGTGTGTCCCTAGGTCCCCAGGAGTGTACCTGTGTGTGCCCAAGTCTCCAGGAGTGTACCTGTGTGTGCTCAGGTCCCCAGGAGTGTACCAGTGTGTGCTCAGGTCCCCAGGAGTGTACCAGTGTGTGCTCAGGTCCCCAGGAGTGTACCAGTGTGTGCTCAGGTTCCCAGGAGTGTACCAGTGTGTGCTCAGGTCCCCAGAAGTGTACCTGTGTGTACCCAGGTCCCCAGGAGTGTACCTGTGTGTGCCTAGGTCCCCAGGAGTGTACCTGTGTGTGCCCAGGTCCCCAGGAGTGTACCTGTGTGTGCCTAGGTCCCCAGGAGTGTACCTGTGTGTGCCCAGGTCCCCAGGAGTGTGCCTGTGTGTCCCTAGGTCCCCAGGAGTGTACCTGTGTGTACCCAGGTCCCCAGGAGTGTACCTGTGTCCCTAGGTCCCCAGGAGTGTACCTGTGTGTCCCTAGGTCCCCAGGAGTGTACCTGTGTCCCTAGGTCCCCAGGAGTGTACCTGTGTGTGCCCAGGTCCCCAGGAGTGTACCTGTGTGTCTCTAGGTCCCCAGGAGTGTACCTGTGTGTGCCCAGGTCCCCAGGAGTGTACCTGTGTGTCCCTAGGTCCCCAGGAGTGTACCTGTGTGTGCCCAGGTCTCCAGGAGTGTACCTGTGTGTCCCTAGGTCCCCAGGAGTGTACCTGTGTGTCCCTAGGTCCCCAGGAGTGTACCTGTGTGTGCCCAGGTCCCCAGGAGTGTACCTGTGTGTGCCCGGGTCCCCAGGAGTGTACCTGTGTGTGCCCAGGTCCCCAGGAGTGTACCTGTGTCCCTAGGTCCCCAGGAGTGTACCTGTGTGTGCCCAGGTCCCCAGGAGTGTACCTGTGTGTGCCCAGGTCCCCAGGAGTGTACCTGTGTGTGCCCAGGTCCCCAGGAGTGTACCTGTGTCCCTAGGTCCCCAGGAGTGTACCTGTGTGTGCCCAGGTCCCTAGGAGTGTACCTGTGTCCCTAGGTCCCCAGGAGTGTACCTGTGTGTACCCAGGTCCCCAGGAGTGTACCTGTGTGTCCCTAGGTCCCCAGGAGTGTACCTGTGTGTGCTCAGGTCCCCAGGAGTGTACCTGTGTGTCCCTAGGTCCCCAGGAGTGTACCTGTGTGTGCCCAGGTCCCCAGGAGTGTACCTGTGTGTCCCTAGGTCCCCAGGAGTGTACCTGTGTGTGCCCAGGTCCCCAGGAGTGTACCTGTATGTGCCCAGGTCCCCAGGAGTGTACCTGTGTGTGCCCAGGTCCCCAGGAGTGTACCTGTGTGTGCCCAGGTCCCCAGGAGTGTACCTGTGTGTGCCCAGGTCCCCAGGAGTGTACCTGTGTGTGCCCAGGTCCCCAGGAGTGTACCTGTGTGTGCCCAGGTCCCCAGGAGTGTACCTGTGTCCCTAGGTCCCCAGGAGTGTACCTGTGTGTGCCCAGGTCCCCAGGAGTGTACCTGTGTGTGCCCAGGTCCCCAGGAGTGTACCTGTGTGTGCCCGGGTCCCCAGGAGTGTACCTGTGTCCCTAGGTCCCCAGGAGTGTACCTGTGTGTGCCCAGGTCCCCAGGAGTGTACCTGTGTGTGCCCAGGTCCCCAGGAGTGTACCTGTGTGTGCCCAGGTCCCCAGGAGTGTACCTGTGTGTGCCCAGGTCCCCAGGAGTGTACCTGTGTGTGCCCAGGTCCCCAGGAGTGTACCTGTGTGTGCCCAGGTCCCCAGGAGTGTACCTGTGTGTGCCCAGGTCCCCAGGAGTGTACCTGTGTGTGCCCAGGTCCCCAGGAGTGTACCTGTGTGTGCCCAGGTCCCCAGGAGTGTACCTGTGTCCCTAGGTCCCCAGGAGTGTACCTGTGTCCCTAGGTCCTCAGGAGTGTACCTGTGTCCCTAGGTCCCCAGGAGTGTACCTGTGTGTCCCTAGGTCCCCAGGAGTGTACCTGTGTGTGCCCAGGTCCCCAGGAGTGTACCTGTGTGTGCCCAGGTCCCCAGGAGTGTACCTGTGTGTGCCCAGGTCCCCAGTAGCACCCACTTAAGGAAGCTGTAAAAGAAATGTTTAATTATCAACAACAAAATAGTGTTGTAGTTAATAAGAAATTATTTTATAATTTCATATAAAATAGAGGATTGATATAGTCCAAATAAATCCTTAGTTTGTCATTGTTAATAATAAAAATAATTAATGTTAAAGTGAAAGTTATTTGTATTTTCATTATACATAGTTAATATTTTTGTTAGTACGCTACAGCAGATAAAATAATAATCTACAGTTTGTTTCGTTAATTTTAACCATCCCATATTTTTCATATATGTGTATTTTGGGAATGTAATGTGTTAATAATCACTGTGATGGGAAGGTTTATGTTGTTTTATCTTGAGGAGGGTGAGACGGAGGTGGCTCTCTGCTTGGTTTGGCCCTCGTGGCCCTCAGTGGGGCCAGTGTGGTACTTGGTGGCCCTCAGTGGGGCCAGTGGGTACCTGGTGGCCCTCAGTGTAGCCAGTGTGGCCCTCAGTGGGGCCAGCGTGGTACTTGGTGGCCCTCAGTGGGGCCAGCGTGGTACTTGGTGGCCCTCAGTGTGGCCAGTGTGGCCCTCAGTGGGGCCAGCGTGGTACTTGGTGGCCCTCAGTGGGGCCAGTGGGTACCTGGTGGCCCTCAGTGTAGCCAGTGTGGTACCTTGTGGCCCTCGATGGGGCCAACGTGGTACTTGGTGGCCCTCAGTGGGGCCAACGTGGGACCCGGTGGCCCTCAGTGGGGCCAACGTGGGACCCGGTGGCCCTCAGTGGGGCCAACGTGGGACCTGGTGGCCCTCAGTGGGGCCAACGTGGGACCTGGTGGCCCTCAGTGGGGCCAACGTGGGACCTGGTGGCCCTCAGTGGGGCCAACGTGGGACCTGGTGGCCCTCAGTGGGGCCAACGTGGGACCTGGTAGCCCTCAGTGGGGCCAGCGTGGGACCTGGTGGCCCTCAGTGGGGCCAACGTGGGACCTGGTGGCCCTCAGTGGGGCCAGTGTGGGACCTGGTGGCCCTCAGTGGGGCCAACGTGGGACCTGGTGGCCCTCAGTGGGGCCAACGTGGGACCTGGTGGCCCTCAGTGGGGCCAACGTGGGACCTGGTGGCCCTCAGTGGGGCCAACGTGGGACCTGGTGGCCCTCAGTGGGGCCAACGTGGGACCTGGTGGCCCTCAGTGGGGCCAACGTGGGACCTGGTGGCCCTCAGTGGGGCCAACGTGGGACCTGGTGGCCCTCAGTGGGGCCAACGTGGGACCTGGTGGCCCTCAGTGGGGCCAACGTGGGACCTGGTGGCCCTCAGTGGGACCCGGTGGCCCTCAGTGGGACCTGGTGGCCCTCAGTGGGACCCGGTGGCCCTCAGTGGGGCCAACGTGGGACCTGGTGGCCCTCAGTGGGGCCAACGTGGGACCTGGTGGCCCTCAGTGGGACCCGGTGGCCCTCAGTGGGACCTGGTGGCCCTCAGTGGGACCCGGTGGCCCTCAGTGGGACCTGGTGGCCCTCAGTGGGACCCGGTGGCCCTCAGTGGGACCTGGTGGCCCTCAGTGGGACCAACGTGGGACCCGGTGGCCCTCAGTGGGGCCAGCGTGGGACCGCCCGTCATACTGGCCGTCGCGCACCCTCCCCGCACGTCCTTCTCTTACCACTGCTAGAGCGCTACTGACTACGCTCACACCTCGCCCCTCTCACTCCCCCTCTCTCCCTCCCTCCGTCCCTCTCCCTCCCCTCTTTTCCCTCGCTCTCTCTCTCTCCCTCCCCTCTTTCCCCTCTCTCTTTTTCTCCCTCTCCCCTCTTAAGGATAGTAAAAATGAACAACTCAACCAAATTCAAGGTAGAAGACACCATCAAATGTAAAGTCTGGGAATAATGGTGTCATGCACTATAACATTTAGTGAACCTAACCAAGCAACCATAGCGTCAGCCAGGGTGAGAGAGGGTAGACTATGAGAACCTTCAAGTCCAGGGATCTCACCGTAATGCTCATAATATTCAAATCACTGGTAGTGTCCCGTCTCGAGTACTGCTCGATATTCACTTCCCCCTTCAGAGCGGGAGATCACATTGCTGAAATAGAGGGAATACGGAGAACATATACGGCAAGCATAGACACGATAAAGCGTCTAAAAATGGGATCATCTTGTGAAGGAGGAAATGTATATGTTTATCTCTCAGAATGTTTGGTAACAGGTTTATTGTTTGTGATGTGTGTCTATGTATGTATTAACACGTTGTACTGAATGGGGTGAGAATAGCTTGAGCTACCTCATCCCTTTGTGTATATTTTACCTCAATAAACTTATTTCAATTTCAATTTCAATTTCAATCTCACAGCTTTCAAAATGTATTCTCTGGAAAGGAGACGAGAGAAGTAATAACTAATACATAAATGGAAGATACTGGAGGGCCAGGTTCCAAATTTTGTACAGTAAAATAATAACATACTGAAGGGGAAGATACGGAAGGAAATGCAGAATAGAACTTGTGACAAGTACAGGTGTCGTTGGTACCGGGAACACTGTATGACCATCAGAGATCCTCCGCTATTTATTACCCCTTCCAGCAAGCGTAAGAACTTCTTCGAGAAATAATTACACAGTTTCCTGCAAGAAGCGCTGGACCAGCCAGGTTAATATGTGGGTCTGCGAGGCGCTGCAAGCAACAACCTGTTGGATCAAGTTATCACAAGTCAAGCCTAGCCCCCATGTCAGTCTTTGGGCGTAGAAGTACTCCAGTAACCCCCCACACTCGACTGATAATGACCCAGGACGGACCGTAACACGTCGTTGTCTCCTCATTTTCTGGTGTGTGGCTTAGTCTTCACTCCAGTAACCCACTTCAGGTATACTCCTTCTTTATATTTTGTTATATATGACCGAAAAAGTAAGATCAATTAATCACTTGTAACACTGGACCGGCGCTCCGCGAGCGATTTGGCCTGGGTTCGTATCCTGGCCGGGAAAGATTGACTGGGCGCCAATCATTAACTGAACGCCTCTGATCACTCAGCAGTGATGTGTACGTGATTGTTAAACGATTTGACGGGTCGTATTCCATGGAAAATATAGCTAAGGACCTCGCTGAAACGCTTAGCGTGCTAGTGGCTTTACAAGAATGTAAGAACGCATCTTTTATATATACATATGTATCTATATCTATATATATATATATATATATATATATATATATATATATATATATATATATATATATATATATATATATATATATATATATATATATAACTGATTAGAACTTGCATTTCCCTGATTTTATATCTACTTTTGAGTGAGGTGGGAAGGGTGATGTAGCATTACATTTGAGTGAGGTGGGAAGGATGATGTGGCATTAGAGGATATTAATAGGGTATTAAAAGTATCAACACAAGACAGAACACGAAACAATGGATATTGAATAGAAGTGTTTGAAGAAAGCCTATTGGTCCATATTTCTTGATGCTTCTATATTGGAGCGGAGTCTTGAGGTGGGTAGAATATAGTTGTGCAATAATTGGCTGTTGATTGCTGGTGTTGACTTCTTGATGTGTAGTGCCTCGCAAACGTCAAGCCGCCTGCTATCGCTGTATCTATCGATGATTTCTGTGTTGTTTACTAGGATTTCTCTGGCGATGGTTTGGTTATGGGAAGAGATTATATGTTCCTTAATGGAGCCCTGTTGTTTATGCATCGTTAAACGCCTAGAAAGAGATGTTGTTGTCTTGCCTATATACTGGGTTTTTTGGAGCTTACAGTCCCCAAGTGGGCATTTGAAGGCATAGACGACGTTAGTCTCTTTTAAAGCGTTCTGTTTCGTGTCTGGAGAGTTTCTCATGAGTAGGCTGGCCGTTTTTCTGGTTTTATAGTAAATCGTCAGTTGTATCCTCTGATTTTTGTCTGTAGGGATAACGTTTCTATTAACAATATCTTTCAGGACCCTTTCCTCTGTTTTATGAGCTGTGGAAAAGAAGTTCCTGTAAAATAGTCTAATAGGGGGTATAGGTGTTGTGTTAGTTGTCTCTTCAGAGGTTGCATGGCTTTTCATATATATATATATATATATATAAATCTATATAATATATATATATATATATATATATATATATATATATATATATATATATATATATATATATATATATATCTGTCTCTATGTCTCTCTCTCTCTATATATATATATATAGAGAGAGAGAGAGAGAGAGTTATATTAGTATATTTTGGTAGCAGTCTTTCCTGTAGACATATATTATTAAATATGACCGAAAAAGTAAGATTAATAATTCTAACACGAATTTTCTCAATCTTTCGTACATTACGCTTCACTGTTGGAGGTAAATCAAAAATCAATTCTCCAAAATTCATTTTTATTTCTAGTCTGACGCGACACGGGCGCGTTTCGTAAAACTTATTACATTTTCAAAGACTTTAGTTCACAAATACACAACTGAATAGAACTTACGTATCTCCGATTTTATATCTACATTTGAGTGAGGTGGAAGGGGTGATGTGGCATTAACACAAGACAGAACAAAATGTGGTATTAATAGGGTATTAATTTCATCAACACAAGACAGAACAAGAGTATTAATAGGGTATTAATTTCATCAACACAAGACAGAACACGAAACAATGGATATTGAATAGAAGTGTTTGTAGAAAGCCTATTGGTCCATATTTCTTGATGCTTCTATATTGGAGCGGAGTCTTGAGGTGGGTAGAATATAGTTGTGCAATAATTGGCTGTTGATTTCTGGTGTTGACTTCTTGATGTGTAGTGCCTCGCAAACGTCAAGCCGCCTGCTATCGCTGTATCTATCGATGATTTCTGTGTTGTTTACTAGGATTTCTCTGGCGATGGTTTGGTTGTGGGAAGAGATTATATGTTCCTTAATGGAGCCCTGTTGCTTATGCATCGTTAAACGCCTAGAAAGAGATGTTGTTGTCTTGCCTATATACTGTTTTTTTTGGAGCTTACAGTCCCCAAGTGGGCATTTGAAGGCATAGACGACGTTAGTCTCTTTTAAAGCGTTCTGTTTTGTGTCTGGAGAGTTTCTCATGAGTAGGCTGGCCGTTTTTCTGGTTTTATAGTAAATCGTCAGTTGTATCCTCTGATTTTTGTCTGTAGGGATAACGTTTCTATTACAATATCTTTCAGGACCCTTTCCTCCGTTTTATGAGCTGTGGAAAAGAAGTTCCTGTAAAATAGTCTAATAGGGGGTATAGGTGTTGTGTTAGTTGTCTCTTCAGAGGTTGCATGGCTTTAATACCCTATTAATACTCTTGTTCTGTCTTGTGTTGATGAAATTAATACCCTATTAATACCACATTTTGTTCTGTCTTGTGTTAATGCCACATCACCCCTTCCACCTCACTCAAAATTCGTGTTAGAATTATTAATCTTACTTTTTCGGTCATATTTAATAATATATATATATATATATATATATATATATATATATATATATATATATATATATATATATATATATATATATATATGCGAACAAGCCTGAATGGTCCCCAGGACTATATGCGAATGAAAACTCACACCCCAGAAGTGACTCGAACCCATACTCCCAGAAGCAACGCAACTGGTAACTACAGGGCGCCTTAATCCGCTTGACCATCACGGCCGTCAAAAGGAAGTGATAGCCGAGGCTATTTGAGCCACTTCCCCGACGGCAACTCGGATGGTAATCTTGGGCATAGCATTTCACCAAATCACCTCATTCTTTGGGGCACACGTGAGGAACACAAATGCGAACAAGCCTGAATGGTCCCCAGGACTATATGCGAATGAAAACTCACACCCCAGAAGTGACTCGAACCCATACTCCCAGAAGCAACGCAACTGGTAACTACAGGGCGCCTTAATCCGCTTGACCATCACGGCCGTCAAAAGGAAGTGATAGCCGAGGCTATTTGAGCCACTTCCCCGACGGCAACTCGGATGGTAAACTTGGGCATAGCATTTCACCAAATCACCTCATTCTTTGGGGCACATGTGAGGAACACAAATGCGAACAAGCCTGAATGGTCCCCAGGACTATATGCGAATGAAAACTCACACCCCAGAAGTGACTCGAACCCATACTCCCAGAAGCAACGCAACTGGTAACTACAGGGCGCCTTAATCCGCTTGACCATCACGGCCGTCAAAAGGAAGTGATAGCCGAGGCTATTTGAGCCACTTCCCCGACGGCAACTCGGATGGTAATCTTGGGCATAGCATTTCACCAAATCACCTCATTCTTTGGGGCACACGTGAGGAACACAAATGCGAACAAGCCTGAATGGTCCCCAGGACTATATGCGAATGAAAACTCACACCCCAGAAGTGACTCGAACCCATACTCCCAGAAGCAACGCAACTGGTAACTACAGGGCGCCTTAATCCGCTTGACCATCACGGCCGTCAAAAGGAAGTGATAGCCGAGGCTATTTGAGCCACTTCCCCGACGGCAACTCGGATGGTAATCTTGGGCATAGCATTTCACCAAATCACCTCATTCTTTGGGGCACACGTGAGGAACACAAATGCGAACAAGCCTGAATGGTCCCCAGGACTATATGCGAATGAAAACTCACACCCCAGAAGTGACTCGAACCCATACTCCCAGAAGCAACGCAACTGGTAACTACAGGGCGCCTTAATCCGC
>NW_025568372.1:0-10000 GCF_020424385.1 Procambarus clarkii | reverse complement strand
TAGTTATTACGAAACGCGTTCAAGCGTCGCGTCAGACTAGAAATAAAAATGAATTTTGGAGAATTAATTTTTCAATTACCATCGACAGTAAAAAGAAACATAAGAAATATTGAGAAAATTAGTGTTAGAATGATTAATTGATTGATGAAGATTAAGCTACCCAAGAGGTGGCACGGGCATGAATAGCCCGTAATGTCTCCACAGCGCCACGGACACTGCTATAGCCAAGGATTCAGGAAGTTCGAATCCTCTCTCACCGTCCTTGGCTACCGCCTTTGAGACGCTATGAAGGAAAACTTCCAACGACCCTTTAGAAAATGCTACATTACTGAATCTCTGAATGTCTTCACATTTATGTAAATTTACTTTGCACAATGAAAAGTCACAGGAACGTTATGTATCTACGAGAAAATATGGAGCTCATCATAGTCCAGTCGGTAAAGTGTGTGTATGGGGAGTGCAGGGACGTGGGTTCGATCCCGGGTCCCTCGACTCCCCTCCCCAACACTTCTCGTCAAATACACAATGCAATCACATTAACGTGATGTATCAGTGAGAAAATTAATTGGAGCTATAACGAGGATTCGAACCCGGTCTAGGGCGCGAACTTGGGAGTACCAAGTAGTCGGGTTCGAATCCTGATCCTCATGACTCCTACTGATTTGAAGATTGATACATCATATTAAAATTATTTCATTATGCATGGAATGGATTTTAATTATAGTTAAATTGTATACAACTGCACAAATACCTAAGAGAGACGTAATTAGGAGTAATTATAGATTCCATAGAGACAGTAAAGCGCAATAAATCTTTTAATAAAGTAGATCCTATTAACCAGATTGATTGATGAAGATTAAGCCACCCAAAAGGTGGCACGGGCATGAATAGCCTGTAAGTGGTGGCCCTTTTGAACCATTACCAGTATCAATAGATGATACTGGAGTTCTGTGGAGGTGCGACTGCACCCTGCGTGACGGGAGATGTCTCCCGTCCTATTAACCGTAACATTATTCTTAAGGAAGCAAAACAATCTAATCTCATTAATTCAGGTAAGCAGGAACCTTGGGATGTCCAGAGTAGGGATAATGATCCCCCGGAACCCTATTCACAGTTCCCAGAAATCAGGATAATTGAGCATTCTTCTCAAGCCTGGACCTCCCCAGCGTCTCTGGAAGCATAACCACAACGACGTCTAATGATGGAGGCCAAGTGAGGCGTCCTGATTATATAACCGGCCTCACTTCGTACGGGCTTGTCACGGTAACAAGGTTATCGCGAATAACCGAACTCAATAATGGGCTCACTCTAGCCGGTGCTACGTGGACTTTTCGTTCTGAGTAGCTAAATCTAAAACAACAACAGCAACACCGTACGGGCTTGATTACGGGCTTTCATCTTCATCAAAGCCTTCGTCAAGGCAGCGTCTGGGATGCTCTCGGACGCAGGTTCGAATCCTCGTCACGGCCCTTGTGGATTTGTTCCTTCGTCAATCCTTCATCAATAAGCCTTCATGGTAGGTTTAATCTTCATCGATCGGTACGAGTTTGAGTTACCGGCCCGCTCCTGTGCCAGGTAAGTCCATTACAGGCTTGTTCCTCACGTGTGCCCCAAAGAATGAGGTGATTGATAAAATAAATGATTCTTTGGGGCACACGTGAGGAACACAAATGCGAACAAGCCTGAATGGTCCCCAGGACTATATGCAACTGAAAACTCACACCCCAGAAGTGACTCGCCTTAATCCGCTTGACCATCACGACTGGACATAAGGAAGTGATAGCTGAAGCTATCACGCATTCATATATTAATCCGTGATGGTCAAGTGGATTAAGGCGTCCTGTACATGCCAGTTGCGTTGCTCCTGGGAGTATGGATTCGAGTCACTTCTGGGGTGTGAGTTTTCAGTTGCATATAGTCCTGGGGACCATTCAGGCCTGTTTGCATATATATATATATATATATATATATATATATATATATATATATATATATATATATATATATATATATATATATATATATATATATATATATATATATATATATTATATATATATATATATATATATATATATATATATATATATATATATATATATATATATATATATATATTTATATATATATAAATATATATTTATATATATATATATAAACATATTTATGTATATATATATAAACACCTCCTCCAGCCTAACATATATTCGCTGGCTGCCTGTCCCTCGACACAATGATTTTGTATTAATTATATACGAGGTTCTTCAAATGTTGAAGTGAGCGTAGAGTTTGGTCGACACCTGTTGCCAGAATGCGCTCCATAACTTAGCGTATGTCAGGTGGCAGAAGCGTTAAAGTTAGTGTGTTCGTTCACAACCCGTTCTCAGACCAAGTCCATTCCATCCAGCGGTCGACCCCACAGACTCATTCATCAATTTTAACATTCTGTTCATTCAAAATAGGAATTTTTTCAAATATAAGTTAATATATTTGAAATATATTACTATATATATATTACTATATATAAGGACTATATGCAGTGATGAAGAGATGAGTAGTATTTTTAATAAATATTTTGTATCTGTATTTACTAAAGAGGAACTTAACAATATGCCTTCAGCCGAACAAGTCTATGTGGGTGGGGACGAGGACAGGTTGACGAGTTTAGCAGTTACCAGGGAGGATGTTCTTAAACAAATAGTAAAACTCAAACCAAACAAATCCCCAGGGCCGGATGAAGTGTTTGCTAGGGTGCTTAAAGAATGCAAAGAGGAGCTTTGTGACCCACTGTCAACCATATTTAATAAATCAATAGAGTCAGGCAGAGTGCCAGAGTTTTGGAAAGTTGCTAATGTGATACCAGTTTTTAAGAAAGGAGATAGATCACTTGCGTCTAACTATCGACCAATTAGCCTAACGTCTATTGTGGGAAAGTTACTCGAATCTATAATAGCAAATAAAATTCGTCTTCATCTTGAAAAACATAAATTAATAATTGAGTCGCAACATGGTTTTATAAATGGCCGTTCATGTTTAACAAATTTGTTATCTTTTTATTCTAGCATTGTTGAGGCAGTTGATAGTGGTAAGGATTGCGATGTTGTATACCTTGACTTTAGCAAAGCTTTTGATACAGTGCCACATGAAAGACTGATTAAAAAGATAGAGTCTCATGGTATTGGGGGTGCTATATTAAGCTGGATTAGGGCATGGCTATACCAAAGGAAACAGAGAGTTAGTATAAATGGAATCAAGTCAGAGTGGGAAAATGTTGTAAGTGGAGTGCCTCAAGGCTCTGTCCTGGGACCTCTGTTGTTTATAATATATATAAATGATTTAGATTCAGGTTTGAGTAGCAACATTTGCAAATTTGCCGATGATACGAAAATCGGTAGGGAAATTAATTCGGAGGAGGACTCACTATCACTTCAAGTTGATCTAGATAGGGTTTTGAAATGGTCAAAGGATTGGCAGATGCAGTTTAATGCTGATAAATGTAAAGTTCTGAGGTTAGGTAATGATGATAGAGTTACAAGATACGAGCTAGATGGTGTTGTGATTGCGAAGTCGGATTGTGAAAGGGATCTGGGAGTTATGATTAGTAAGAATTTAAAACAAAAGGATCAATGCATAAATGTTCGTAATAAGGCAAATCGGACACTTGGATTTATTAATCGCAGCGTTAGTAACAAGACACCTGGTGTGGTTCTCAAGCTATATCTTGCTCTAGTTAGGCCCCATTTAGATTATGCAGTTCAGTTTTGGTCGCCATATTATAGAATGGATATAAATTCACTTGAACGTGTCCAGCGTAGGATGACTAAGTTAATTCCCCAAATAAGAAATCTTTCATATGAAGAAAGATTAACAAAGCTTAAGTTGCATTCACTGGAAAGGCGAAGAGTTAGGGGTGACATGATAGAGGTTTACAAGTGGATGAATGGACATAACCGGGGGGATATTAATAGGGTATTAAAAGTATCAACACAGGACAGAACACGAAACAATGGATATAAATTGGATAAGTTTAGATTTAGGAAAGACTTGGGTAAATACTGGTTCAGTAACAGGGTTGTTGATTTGTGGAACCAATTGCCGCGTAACATTGTGGAGGTGGGGTCCCTCGATTGTTTCAAGCACGGGTTGGACAAGTATATGAGTGGGATTGGGTGGTTATAGAATAGGAGCTGCCTCGTATGGGCCAATAGGCCTTCTGCAGTTACCTTTGTTCTTATGTTCTTCTTATGTAAATCAAATGCAATATCTTTCATAGACAACTGGGAACACTTCTATGGAAGAAATGAAATGTATGCTCGTGATGGGGTGCATCTATCGAGAGCTGGGGTTGTTGCTGTTGCGAACTCGCTAGAAGAAGTGGTTAGAGGTGTTTGTTTGGGTTTAAACTGTTAGTAGATAGAGGTATGGGAATTGGATTTGGAGGAAGGAGGTAATAAAAGTATGTGTTTGTGGGAGAAAGGAATTGGCAAAACGATCAGGGAAAGAGAAGGTCCGCAAAATAACAATTCACTTAGGGTATATTACACTAACAGTAGAAGTCTAAGAAATAAAATTAACGAATTAAATGCTCTTGTCTGCACAAAAAAAATAGATATTATTGCACTTACCGAAACGTGGATGAATGTAGAAAATAGAGAGCTATTAGCTGAATATCAAATATATGGATTTAAACTATTTCACACAGATAGATATATTAGACGAGGAGGTGGAGTAGCCATATATGTTAGGGACAATTTGAAATGTAGTCTCAAAGAGGGAATCAAAACAGAGCCACACACAGAAACTATTTGGATTGAATTAAACGAAAAAGCTAATAATATTATAATAGGAGTAATATATAGGCCACCAAATTTAGACAGAATGGAAGCAAAGCATCTATGGGATGAAATATCTAGAGCATCTAGATCTAACAGTATTTATGTCATGGGTGACTTTAATTTTAGCGGAATAAACTGGTTGAACAAAACAGGGAATAGTGAAGCAGAAGATTTTCTAGAATTAATTGACGATTGCTTTCTTACGCAACACATTAAGGAACCAACACGGGAAAATAATATTTTAGATTTAGTGTTAACTAACAGGGAAACGCAAATTAATGACATCGAAATAGGGAGTGAGCTAGGGAGCAGTGATCACAAAGAAATCAGATTTAGCATAGAATGGAATAGACCAGTAGGAGAAAATTCTGTTAAAGTGCCAGATTTTCGAAAAGCTGATTTTAATAGCCTAAGAAATTTTTTGGGTCAAATTGATTGGAAAGGCTTGGGTATGGGGTGTGGGCCGGTCTTGGAGCGAGACATGAACCCAGCGATAGGTGACTTAAATGGGGATTTCGATGTGGATTCAATATATAACTTATTTAAGAATATTCTAAACAAAGCACAGGAACGTAGTATACCATACAAATTGAATAGATCGTATACTAATGACCCAAAGTGGATAACAAAGAATTTGAAGAACCTCATAGGTAAAAAGAGAGCTTGGTACAAAAGGATTAAAAATGGGGAGGTCACTTTAGAACAGGAATTCGTACAACTGGTTAGAAATGTTAAAAAAGAGATAAGGAAAGCAAAAAGAAACTATGAAGTTCGCATAGCAGGGCAAGCAAAGACAAATCCTAAAGGGTTTTTTCAGTTATATCGTACTAAGACTAGGGAAAGGATAGGTCCATTAAAAACTGAGACAGGTCAAATAACAGATAGTGATGAAGAGATGAGTAGTATTTTTAATAAATATTTTGTATCTGTATTTACTAAAGAGGAACTTAACAATATGCCTTCAGCCGAACAAGTCTATGTGGGTGGGGACGAGGACAGGTTGACGAGTTTAGCAGTTACCAGGGAGGATGTTCTTAAACAAATAGTAAAACTCAAACCAAACAAATCCCCAGGGCCGGATGAAGTGTTTGCTAGGGTGCTTAAAGAATGCAAAGAGGAGCTTTGTGACCCACTGTCAACCATATTTAATAAATCAATAGAGTCAGGCAGAGTGCCAGAGTTTTGGAAAGTTGCTAATGTGATACCAGTTTTTAAGAAAGGAGATAGATCACTTGCGTCTAACTATCGACCAATTAGCCTAACGTCTATTGTGGGAAAGTTACTCGAATCTATAATAGCAAATAAAATTCGTCTTCATCTTGAAAAACATAAATTAATAATTGAGTCGCAACATGGTTTTATAAATGGCCGTTCATGTTTAACAAATTTGTTATCTTTTTATTCTAGCATTGTTGAGGCAGTTGATAGTGGTAAGGATTGCGATGTTGTATACCTTGACTTTAGCAAAGCTTTTGATACAGTGCCACATGAAAGACTGATTAAAAAGATAGAGTCTCATGGTATTGGGGGTGCTATATTAAGCTGGATTAGGGCATGGCTATACCAAAGGAAACAGAGAGTTAGTATAAATGGAATCAAGTCAGAGTGGGAAAATGTTGTAAGTGGAGTGCCTCAAGGCTCTGTCCTGGGACCTCTGTTGTTTATAATATATATAAATGATTTAGATTCAGGTTTGAGTAGCAACATTTGCAAATTTGCCGATGATACGAAAATCGGTAGGGAAATTAATTCGGAGGAGGACTCACTATCACTTCAAGTTGATCTAGATAGGGTTTTGAAATGGTCAAAGGATTGGCAGATGCAGTTTAATGCTGATAAATGTAAAGTTCTGAGGTTAGGTAATGATGATAGAGTTACAAGATACGAGCTAGATGGTGTTGTGATTGCGAAGTCGGATTGCGAAAGGGATCTGGGAGTTATGATTAGTAAGAATTTAAAACAAAAGGATCAATGCATAAATGTTCGTAATAAGGCAAATCGGACACTTGGATTTATTAATCGCAGCGTTAGTAACAAGACACCTGGTGTGGTTCTCAAGCTATATCTTGCTCTAGTTAGGCCCCATTTAGATTATGCAGTTCAGTTTTGGTCGCCATATTATAGAATGGATATAAATTCACTTGAACGTGTCCAGCGTAGGATGACTAAGTTAATTCCCCAAATTAGAAATCTTTCATATGAAGAAAGATTAACAAAGCTTAAGTTGCATTCACTGGAAAGGCGAAGAGTTAGGGGTGACATGATAGAGGTTTACAAGTGGATGAATGGACATAACCGGGGGGATATTAATAGGGTATTAAAAGTATCAACACAGGACAGAACACGAAACAATGGGTATAAATTGTATAAGTTTAGATTTAGGAAAGACTTGGGTAAATACTGGTTCAGTAACAGGGTTGTTGATTTGTGGAACCAATTGCCGCGTAACATTGTGGAGGTTGGGTCCCTCGATTGTTTCAAGCACGGGTTGGACAAGTATATGAGTGGGATTGGGTGGTTATAGAATAGGAGCTGCCTCGTATGGGCCAATAGGCCTTCTGCAGTTACCTTTGTTCTTATGTTCTTATGTTCTTAAGATACGAGCTAGATGGTGTTGAGATTGCGAAGTCGGATTGCGAAAGGGATCTGGGAGTTATGATTAGTAAGAATTTAAAACAAAAGGATCAATGCATAAATGTTCGTAATAAGGCAAATCGGACACTTGGATTTATTAATCGCAGCGTTAGTAACAAGACACCTGGTGTGGTTTATCAAGCTATATCTTGCTCTAGTTACATAAGAACATAAGAACAAAGGTAACTGCAGAAGGCCTATTGGCCCATACGAGGCAGCTCCTATTCTATAACCACCCAATCCCACTCATATACTTGTCCAACCCGCGCTTGAAACAATCGAGGGACCCCACCTCCACAATGTTACGCGGCAATTGGTTCCACAAATCAACAACCCTGTTACTGAACCAGTATTTACCCAAGTCTTTCCTAAATCTAAACTTATCCAATTTATATCCATTGTTTCGTGTTCTGTCCTGTGTTGATACTTTTAATACCCTATTAATATCCCCCCGGTTATGTCCATTCATCCACTTGTAAACCTCTATCATGTCACCCCTAACTCTTCGCCTTTCCAGTGAATGCAACTTAAGCTTTGTTAATCTTTCTTCATATGAAAGATTTCTAATTTGGGGAATTAACTTAGTCATCCTACGCTGGACACGTTCAAGTGAATTTATATCCATTCTATAATATGGCGACCAAAACTGAACTGCATAATCTAAATGGGGCCTAACTAGAGCAAGATATAGCTTGAGAACCACACCAGGTGTCTTGTTACTAACGCTGCGATTAATAAATCCAAGTGTCCGATTTGCCTTATTACGAACATTTATGCATTGATCCTTTTGTTTTAAATTCTTACTAATCATAACTCCCAGATCCCTTTCGCAATCCGACTTCGCAATCACAACACCATCTAGCTCGTATCTTGTAACTCTATCATCATTACCTAACCTCAGAACTTTACATTTATCAGCATTAAACTGCATCTGCCAATCCTTTGACCATTTCAAAACCCTATCTAGATCAACTTGAAGTGATAGTGAGTCCTCCTCATTAGTTAGGCCCCATTAAGATTTTGCAGTTCAGTTTTGGTCGCCATATTATAGAATGGATATAAATTCACTTGAACGTGTCCAGCGTAGGATGACTAAGTTAATTCCCCAAATTAGAAATCTTTCATATGAAGAAAGATTAATAATAAAGCTTAAATTGCATTCACTGGAAAGACGAAGAGTTAGGGGTGACATGATAGAAGTTTACAAGTGGATGAATGGACATAACCGGGGGGATATTAATAGGGTATTAAAAGTATCAACACAAGACAGAACACGAAACAATGGGTATAAATTGGATAAGTTTAGATTTAGGAAAGACTTGGGTAAATACTGGTTCAGTAACACGGTTGTTGATTTGTGGAACCAATTGCCGCGTAACGTGCTGGAGGTGGGGTCCCTCGATTGTTTCAAGCGTGGGTTGGACAAGTCTATGAGTGGGATTGGGTGGTTATAAATAGGAGCTGCCTCGTATGGGCCAATAGGCCTTCTGCAGTTGCCTTTGTTCTTATGTTCTTATGTTCTTAGCAAAGCTTTTGATACAGTGCCACATGAAAGGCTGATTAAAAAGATAGAGTCTCATGGTATTGGGGGTACTATATTAAGCTGGATTAGGGCATGGCTATACCAAAGGAAACAGAGAGTTAGTATAAATGGAGTCAAGTTCCATAGCAATATGGAAGTTGTAGTGAAGGACCTGGTGACTCTAGTGGGAGCCCTGAGGACAGAGTTGGACTCTCTGCGGGAGGAGGTGCGTCAGCTTAAAAAACAACGAGAAGTAACGAAGGAGGAGACCAGCAGTAAAGGGACCTCGTCTTGGAGAGTTGCGAAAGACAGGGGCCTTAAGAAGACTTTGATAAAGCCGCCTTCAAACGCCATAGCAACTTCAAATTCATTTGACGTTTTGGAGGACGAGTGCTGTGGAGAGACTGTGGATCGCGCAAAAGGGAAAGCAACGAAGAGAAAGGAAGCGCAGGCCCCTCAGAAAGTAAAGGAAGTACCTAAGCAAACATTAGTTGTGGGAGATTCCCAGATAAGGTATTTGGATAGAACGTTTTGTGCTAGAGATAGGGGGAACAGGTTAAGGGTTTGCTATCCCGGAGCTGGCATTGGTGATATTATAAACAACATGAATGATATTATGGCTGGTAATGGGAACAATCCCATTATTTGCATTAGCGTGGGAGGAAATGATGTTGGTCGAGTCAGGAGTGAGGAACTGATTCAGAGGTATAAAACAGCCATAGAGTTAGTTAGGAGCAAGGGAGGAATCCCGATCATATGTGGCATTCTTCCAAGAAAGGGAGTGGGAAATGAATGGATATCGAGGGCACTTGGTGTCAATTGCCGGCTGGAAAGATATTGCAAATCAAATTAAAGGATTAAAAATGGGGAGGTCACTTTAGAACAGGAATTCGTACAACTGGTTAGAAATGTTAAAAAAGAGATAAGGAAAGCAAAAAGAAACTATGAAGTTCGCATAGCAGGGCAAGCAAAGACAAATCCTAAAGGGTTTTTTCAGTTATATCGTACT
>NW_025568371.1:0-10669 GCF_020424385.1 Procambarus clarkii | reverse complement strand
CAACCTGATGCTAGTTGAGAATTCTTGAGGCGTGTGCCGCCTCCTGTCCGTCTATACTTAGCAGATAAGAACAAACCGACTACCTGAAGTGTGCTAAGTCAGCTGACACTTACAGCCTCATCCACCGGCTGACACCCCGAACCATCCTCCAGTAAGAAGTCGTGGTACAGTTACGAGAAAGCGAGAACCGAACAGGCTGGCTCGCAATTGTACTGCAAGTATGTAGACTCTATGGACATACCATAGACAAGTGTGGTAAGTCTCAATACAAAGGAACCACTGACACACAGAAACCCAAACCAACTCCTCCTAAGTCCGGTAAGCCTGTGATGTGAATGTTGGTGTTAATGTTAATGATCTTTCTCTCTTCAGTAACCACCTGTATACTGGAACTGTCTCTGCCAACGGTTCAAATCCGGAGGGACGTTTCAAATTGAAGATCTTGAGGGACACAGCGGCTCTTCAATCGATCATCTGAAGTCGGCTGTGCCCAACATCGCCTACACCGGAGAAACTGTCTTCATCACTGACCTCACTGCTACCACTCCTTATCCTCTCGCCAGAGTCCACCTGGATTGTCCCTACGTGAACGGAGAAGTCCAAAGCCGCCGTTAGGGAAAAGCCTTTTCCATGCCTGGAGTGCAACTTCTCCTAGGCAACGACTTGGCAGAAGACCTGCAACCGACCAACCTGATCGTCATGGACAAACCGCAGGTGTGTTCCTCTGTGCCAATTAACCATATACTTGAGTATGTTCCAGCAGAGGTTCAAGAGAGTGATGAAGTTTCTCCTCCGGTTCTAGTGACCACCCGTGCACAGGCCGCACGACCACAGCCAGCTGACTCTACTGCTACCGCTGTCCCTCAAGACCCTCAGAAACTACCCCCCGAATCTGACCAAGTTGGAGTTCCGTAAGTTGCAGAGGGAAGATCTTACCTTAACACCATTGTTTTTCCAGGCTGAGACTCAACCCGACAGTATTCCTGGGTTCTTCCTAGAGAGACGACTTGCTCTACCGCAGATATAGACCCAGTAAACTGAAGGAAGAGGACGATTGGGCCAACATCGAACAACTTGTGATTCCTACCAGCCTGCGGCCCACTATTCTACACCGGCCCACGGAGCACTCTCCCACTACGGATTCACAAGACTTACCATGGAATTCGTCAAGACTACTACTGGCCAGGTATGGTAAATAGCGTCAAACAGTACGTAAAACAGTGTCATACATGTCAGATGGCAGGCAAACCGAACATCTCCATTCCCAGAGCGCCACTGATTCCCATACAGGTGCCTGCGGAACCCTTTCCACAGACTTATAATAGACTGTGTTGGTCCTTTACCTCGGACCAGTTCAGGTAACGCCTATATCTTAACCATCCTGTGTCCTACCACCAGATTTCCCATAGCAGTTCCAGTGAAGAACATCACGGCTGCTACGGTTGTAAAGCATCTATTGAAGATCTTCACTCAATACGGATTTCCCAGGGAGATTCAGAGCGACTGTGGTACCAACTTCACCAGTGATCTCTTCAAAAGGACACTGGAGGAGTTCAACATCAACAACAGGTATTGTCCAGCCCCTATCATCCTGCTTCATAAGGTTCTCTTGAGCGTAGTCATCAGACTATCAAAGCACTCTTGAAAAAGTTTTGTAGTGAAAACCTCTAAGGTTGGGATAAGCAAATTTGATTTGATTATGTGTATTTACCGAAGTCTTCCCAATGAGTCCCTAGGAGTATCTCCTTATGAGATGCTCTACGGCCGTAAGTGCCGTGCTCCTCTTAAGGCTTTCAAAGACTCTCTAAGAGATGCCACCTTCAGTGAGCATCAGAATATGCCCCAGTTTCTTCAAAACCTTCAACACATTCTAGAGAGAGTCCACCGTTTTGTCCATGATAATCTATTGAAAGTCCAGGAGAGGACGAAGACCATTACGACCAGACCAGCAAAGTAAGAAAATTTAAGCCGGGAGACTTCGTGCTAGCATACTTCCCTATCCCAGGTTCTCCTTTACAAACAGGTTTTCAGGACCCTACCGCATCAAGGAGTGCAGAAACAACCATTACTACGTTCTCGAGACTCCAGATAGGCGGCTGAAGACCCAGCTGTGCCACGTCAATCTCCTGAAGCAATATAATGGTACTCCTCCCACTGTCATGAACAAATTATTCTACTTTTGCAGAACCATACATCCACAGTGAGACCTTCCAGCTTCTTTCCCGAAAGCACCGACAAGGAGTCCACGCTTTCTCATCAAAAAAATCCATATTGATAATCCCAACCATTTTCAGGACCCTAATAGTGCTCCTTTGCCATATTCTAATTCCACTCTCACCTCGTCAGATAAGCCCTTCATCCTCCATGTCGACGCCAGTGGTACCGACGTTGGCGGTGTCGTGATGCAGCAACGAGGCGAGGAGAATACACCTGTCAGCAACTACTGCTACAAGGTACTACTGAACAATTGGCAAGGAGCTACTCTTCATCATCCTGAAGCTCCAGCACTTTGCTCCACACCTGAAAAGTGCTCGGTCTACCATCAACACGGACCACACCACCCTACACTCCTGCAGCACGCCACTTCTCATCTCAACGTCTTTCTACTATGGAGACCTGGAGACCTTCTACTAACCTGGAGACCTGCTATACCAAGGTTCCGACAACATCTTAGCCGATGCTCTCTCCAGAGTTTATGAAGTAGAAGCGACTCCATCTATTACTCCACCACATAACGACGTACTTCTTCCAGAAAGACCGCAGGCTTCGGGGGAGAGTTGTGACGATAATCTCCTTCAAGAGAGATTGAGCCTGCTCTTCCCTCCTAAGTTCGTCGCTAAACATCCTATACAACTAATATGGAAGAAATATCACAAGTACAACACCAAGGTTTGCCAGAGAGCAAACGTATTCAGCACCAGGAACACTGCTCCGCCTCCACCACCGAACCACCAAACTACCTGTCCGTCGTCTGCTCATCGCTGATTGACTGGTGGTCAGTCGCACCTGCTCCTCCACCGCCACACTACCTGATGTCAGGGGGCCACCACGACCTGCAGACCTCAGAATATCCAGTGCTTTCCACAAGTTAACACGTCTCGTTGGTAGACTAAGCTCTGGCTTACGTGTACTAAGAGAGATGGCAGCTTAAAGCCAATATTCCTGCACCTATATATCTGATTGTATATTGTTCACTTGTCTTAACGTAACTTTTCATTTTGCCATTTGATTATTCTTATTATTTTGATTGATTGATTTTATGTTCCAATTTGTATGTCCATTTTATTCATGTTTTGCTTTTCTAACGTAATTAAAATCTCATTGTTAAATTTACTTGTGTTTTGTGTGTCTTCCCATTACCTTACCACAGACGAAGTTCCAGATTTTCTCTTTTTTTGTTTCTATATGTGACAAGGCCATATCCCTAGCTTTTGAAACAGCCGAACACCAACGCGTTACCGTCACAATATATATATATATATATTGTCGTACCTAGTAGCTAGAACGCATTTCTCAGCCTACTATGCAAGGCCCGATTTGCCTAATAGCCAAGTTTTCCTGAATTAATATATTTTCTCGAATTTTTTTCTTATGAAATGATAAAGATACCCATTTCATTATGTATGAGGTCATTTTTTTTATTGGAGTTAAAAATTAACGTAGATATATGACCGAACCTAACCAACCCTACATAACCTAACCTAACCTATCTCATAGGTTAGGTTAGGTTAGGTAGCCGAAAAAGTTAGGTTAGGTTAGGTTAGGTAGGTTAGGTAGTCGAAAAACAATTAATTCATGAAAACTTGGCTTATTAGGCAAATGGGCCTTGCATAGTAGGCTGAGAAGTGCGTTCTGGCTACTAGGTACGACATATATATATTTATATTATATATATTATATCTATATATATATTATATATATATATATATATATATATATATATATATATATATATATATATATATATATATATTATATATATATATATATATATATATATATATATATATATCTATATATATATATATATATATATATATATATATTAGTATATTTGGTAGCAGTCTTTCCTGTAGACATATATTATTTGTGGGAAACCGACCTGTGAGATTTATATTTATTTAATTTATATGAATTTATATTTACGTTAATTTATATACTTCGATAGCAATTTGTATATAATGAGTGGACTGTATTTCTGCAATAATCTCTTAATCTCACAAATCGATCCTCTACACATTAGGGGGGGTTATTAAATTAATATATATGCAGCCAATCAAACTACAGTAACTACATACATTGAAAGGTTCCTTATCTTATAGTACAGCAGGTTAGTCCACCAGATATAACTAGGGTGTAGACACCAATTATCCTCTTTGAGGTAGCTTCCATCACCCAGTAACTGGTGCACAAACTCTTCCTCGTCTTGACCTGTCAAAAAGACGCTAACTGTGAAGCCAGGTTCTATATATGACAAGCTATATCAGAGAAAACACTATACATGGAACGTAAAGACCTGGCTTAATTACCTTTAGTTTGAGGCGATTTCGTGATCTAACCGGGACACCCTATATAATGACATTAATGGCCACTAATGATAGATAATGGGTTTCGGAAAGAACACTTAACTTGATATGTAGACAGCGTGTTGAAAAATGGTACACCTTTGGTTTCCATAACACTACGTCCAAGTAAATTTAACAGGAGCCGTATTTGCTCCTGTGAGCCTCTGGTCTAGTCTCAACAACAGCTGCATCTAACACTCCATACTATTGACGCCTGGCCGACATTGTCCAGATATGATAGGAGCCAAATTTGCTCCACACGTCTCGGAGGTGACACAACAATGGCTGCCCCCTTCCTCCCTCTGACGCCTGGCTTACATTGTCCACATGTCAGAAAGTGATAGAAGGGTCACATTTACTCTACTTTAATATTGATAATTAAGTTAATTTATATAAGATGTTTTATGATGGTAAAGGTCCAAAGACTAATGTATTTAAGAACAATTCCCAGCAGAATAGCTGGTGAATTATAATAGTATGTGGTGATGATATCCCGTTTTCTATAGACGGTATTCCACTACAAGTTACGTTTCTATGGTTAACTTGTTTATACAATACAGCTATTATCTGTATGATTATGAAATGGTGTCGGATTTCCCGACATTATTAAATATGACGGAAAAATTAAGATTAATAATAATCTAACACGAATTTTCTCGATCATTCTTACGTTTCTTTTCACTGTTGATGGTAATTCAAAAAATCAATTCTCCAAAATTCATTTTTATTTCTAGTCTGACGCGACACTTGAGCACGTTTCGTAAAACTTATTACATTTCCAAAGACTTTAGTTTACACACACACACACACAACTTTAACTGAATAGAGCTTAACATCTTCGAGTTTTTATACCTACATTTGGGTGAGGTGACATGTTACAAAAGTTTTGGATGAGGTGAAAATAAACTTTTAACACAAGACAGGACACGAAACAATGGGTATAAAGGTAGGTAACTGCAGAAGGCCTATTTTTTATTGGCCCATATATCTTGATGCTTCTATATTGGAGCGGAGTCTGAAGTGGGTAGAATATAGTTGTGCATTAATCGGCTGTTGATTGTTGGTGTTGACTTCTTGATGTGTAGTGCCTCGCAGATGTCAAGCCGCCTGCTATCGCTGTATCTATCGATGATTTCTGTGTTTGTTTGCTAAGATTTCTCTGGTGATGGTTTGGTTGTGGGAAGAGACTATATGTTCCTTAATGGAGCCCTGTTGCTTATGCATCGTTAAACGCCTGGAAAGAGATGTTGTTGTCTTGCCTATATACTGAGTTTTTTTGAGGCTTACAGTCCCCAATAGGACATTTGAAGGCATAGACGACGTTGGTCTGTTTTAAAGCGTTCTGCTTTGTGTCTGGAGAGTTTCTCCTGAGTAGGGTGGCCGGTTTTTTTGGTTTTATAGTAAATCGTAAGTTGTTATATATATATATATATATATATATATATATATATATATATATATATATATATATATATATATATATATATATATATATATTATTAAATATGACCGAAAAAGTAAGATTAATAATTCTAACACGAATTTTCTCAATCTTTCGTACATTACGCTTCACTGTTGGAGGTAAATCAAAAATCACTTCTCCAAAATTCATTTTTATTTCTAGTCTGACGCGACACGGGCGCGTTTCGTAAAACTTATTACATTTTCAAAGACTTCACAAATACACAACTGATTAGAACTTGCGTTTCTCTGATTTTATATCTACATTTGAGTGAGGTGGGAAGGGTGATGTGGCATTAACACAAGACAGAACAATAGGGGATATTAATAGGGTATTAAAAGTATCAACACAAGACAGAACAGAAACAATGGGTATTGAATAGAAGTGTTTGTAGAAAGCCTATTGGTCCATATTTCTTGATGCTTCTATATTGGAGCGGAGTCTTGAGGTGGGTAGAATATAGTTGTGCAATAATTGGCTGTTGATTGCTGGTGTTGACTTCTTGATGTGTAGTGCCTCGCAAACGTCAAGCCGCCTGCTATCGCTGTATCTATCGATGATTTCTGTGTTGTTTACTAGGATTTCTCTGGCGATGGTTTGGTTATGGGAAGAGATTATATGTTCCTTAATGGAGCCCTGTTGCTTATGCATCGTTAAACGCCTAGAAAGAGATGTTGTTGTCTTGCCTATATACTGGGTTTTTACTGGATACTATACAGTCCCCGGAAAGTAGAGTTGCAAATTCTGAAGGACGACATATTCGACCTCGAGACGTTAAAGAAGGTCTCTTTTAAAGATACGTTCAAGCAGAACTTTTGTGGAAGGAGGAGTTTCTCGATGCAACTACAGCTGCACCGTACTGTCCCCCGAGCTTAAAGCGGCAGCCAAAAGCCTTCGTGAGAACAAGGAGATAGTTGTCAGGAGAGGTGACAAGTCGCCAATATATGTCATTCTTAAAAAAGACGAATATCTGGCGAAAATGAACATCATACTCTCTGACCAAACTAAGTTCCAAAGGGTAACGAAGGACACTACAGCCGAATTAAAAGCAAAGGTCAACAAACTGATCGAAACTGTGAACGCCAAGAAATCCGGACTCCACCTGCCAAAGATCATTGGGGAATATAAACCTGGATATGCGTATGGAAATGTCAAGACGCACAAGCCTGGAAACCCACTTCGGCCAATCATTAGCCAGATACCACACCCACGTACAGACTGGCGAAGCGACTCAACGGCCTGCTGACTCCTTATGTTCCTTGCGCCTTCAGCCTGAAGTCTCCAAAGGAATTTGTGGACTTACTGCGGGGCGCACGGGCCACAGGGATAAGAGCCTCGTTGGACGTAGAATCGCTGTTTACCAACGTACCTGTGGACGAGACAATCGGAATGATAGCCGACAGAGTGTATCGTGATCCAGCCTGTACTCCTCTTGACATGCCAGAAAGTATTCTGAGGAAACTACTCCAAGCTTGTACTAAAGAGGCACCCTTCTTGAGCCCGGATGGGCACATGTATAAGCAAGTAGATGGGGGTCGCCATGGGTTCTCCCCTAGGTGTCCTGTTTGCAAACTTCTACATGGGTACCATCGAGCAAAAAGTCTTAGTCGACATGAACTTGAAACCGGCCATATACTGCAGGTATGTTGACGACATTTTTACACAGGTACCTGATGTCAGACATCTGCAGGAGCTGAAGGAGGCATTTGAGCAGAGTTCCGTGCTGCGTTTCACTTACGAGACGGAAAAGGATGGGAAGCTGCCTTTCTAGATGTAACAGTCATGGAAAAGGGCGGAGGTTTCCACACTGCAGTCTACACTAAGGAAACAAACATAGGAATGTGCCTAAATGCCAACAGCGACTGCCCTGACAGGTACAAGAGGAGTGTTGTTAACGCATACGTCGACCGTGCTCTCAGCCACAGCTCAGAATGGAAGCAAGTCGACGAAGAACTCTGTAGGGTAAGGCAGGTCCTAGTCAATAACGGCTTCTCCAATGGTTTCATCGAAGACATCATAAGAAGGAAAGTGAAAAGCCATGCAACCTCCGAAGAGACAACTAACACAACACCTATACCCCCTATTAGACTATTTTACAGGAACTTCTTTTCCACAGCTCATAAAACGGAGGAAAGGGTCCTGAAAGATATTGTTAATAGAAACGTTATCCCTACAGACAAAAATCAGAGGATACAACTGACGATTTACTATAAAACCAGAAAAACGGCCAGCCTACTCATGAGAAACTCTCCAGACACAAAACAGAACGCTTTAAAAGAGACTAACGTCGTCTATGCCTTCAAATGCCCACTTGGGGACTGTAAGCTCCAAAAAACCCAGTATATAGGCAAGACAACAACATCTCTTTCTAGGCGTTTAACGATGCATAAGCAACAGGGCTCCATTAAGGAACATATAATCTCTTCCCATAACCCAAACCATCGCCAGAGAAATCCTAGTAAACAACACAGAAATCATCGATAGATACAGCGATAGCAGGCGGCTTGACGTTTGCGAGGCACTACACATCAAGAAGTCAACACCAGCAATCAACAGCCAATTATTGCACAACTATATTCTACCCACCTCAAGACTTCGCTCCAATATAGAAGCATCAAGAAATATGGACCAATAGGCTTTCTACAAACACTTCTATTCAATACCCATTGTTTCTGTTCTGTCTTGTGTTGATACTTTTAATACCCTATTAATATCCCCTATTGTTCTGTCTTGTGTTAATGCCACATCACCCTTCCCACCTCACTCAAATGTAGATATAAAATCAGAGAATAAAATCGCAAGTTCTAATCAGTTGTGTATTTGTGAAGTCTTTGAAAATGTAATAAGTTTTACGAAACGCGCCCGTGTCGCGTCAGACTAGAAATAAAAATGAATTTTGGAGAAGTGATTTTTGATTTACCTCCAACAGTGAAGCGTAATGTACGAAAGATTGAGAAAATTCGTGTTAGAATTATTAATCTTACTTTTTCGGTCATATTTAATAATATATGTCTACAGGAAAGACTGCTACCAAAATATACTAATATATATATATATATATATATATATATATATTATATATATATATATATATATATATATATATATATATATATATATATATATATATATTCTTGGGCATAGCATTTTACCAAATCACCTCATTCTTTGGGGCACACGTGAGGAACACAAATGCGAACAAGCCTGAATGGTCCCCAGGACAATATGCAACTGAAAACTCACACCCCAGAAGTGACTCGAACCCATACTCCCAGGAGCAACGCAACTGGTATGTACAAGACGCCTTAATCCACTTGTGCTCCAAACTATGAGGTGATTTGGTAAAATGCTATGCCCAAGATTACTATCCGAGTGCCGGCGGTGGGGTGGTTCAAATAGCCTCGGCTATCACCTCATTATGTCCGGTCGTGATGGTCAAGTGGATTAAGGCGTCTTGTACATACCAGTTGCGTTGCTCCTGGGAGTATGGGTTCGAGTCACTTCTGGGGTGTGAGTTTTCAGTTGCATATTGTCCTGGGGACCATTCAGGCTTGTTCGCATTTGTGTTCCTCACGTGTGCCCCAAAGAATGAGGTGATTTGGTAAAATGCTATGCCAAGATTACTATCCGAGTGCCGGCGGTGGGGTGGTTCAAATAGCCTCGGCTATCACCTCATTATGTCCGGTCGTGATGGTCAAGTGGATTAAGGCGTCTTGTACATACCAGTTGCGTTGCTCCTGGGAGTATGGGTTCGAGTCACTTCTGGGGTGTGAGTTTTCAGTTGCATATTGTCCTGGGGACCATTCAGGCTTGTTCGCATTTGTGTTCCTCACGTGTGCCCCAAAGAATGAGGTGATTTGGTAAAATGCTATGCCCAAGATTACTATCCGAGTGCCGGCGGTGGGGTGGTTCAAATAGCCTCGGCTATCACCTCATTATGTCCGGTCGTGATGGTCAAGTGGATTAAGGCGTCTTGTACATACCAGTTGCGTTGCTTCTGGGAGTATGGGTTCGAGTCACTTCTGGGGTGTGAGTTTTCAGTTGCATATTGTCCTGGGGACCATTCAGGCTTGTTCGCATTTGTGTTCCTCACGTGTGCCCCAAAGAATGAGGTGATTTGGTAAAATGCTATGCCCAAGATTACTATCCGAGTGCCGGCGGTGGGGTGGTTCAAATAGCCTCGGCTATCACCTCATTATGTCCGGTCGTGATGGTCAAGTGGATTAAGGCGTCTTGTACATACCAGTTGCGTTGCTTCTGGGAGTATGGGTTCGAGTCACTTCTGGGGTGTGAGTTTTCAGTTGCATATTGTCCTGGGGACCATTCAGGCTTGTTCGCATTTGTGTTCCTCACGTGTGCCCCAAAGAATGAGGTGATTTGGTAAAATGCTATGCCCAAGATTACTATCCGAGTGCCGGCGGTGGGGTGGTTCAAATAGCCTCGGCTATCACCTCATTATGTCCGGTCGTGATGGTCAAGTGGATTAAGGCGTCTTGTACATACCAGTTGCGTTGCTTCTGGGAGTATGGGTTCGAGTCACTTCTGGGGTGTGAGTTTTCAGTTGCATATTGTCCTGGGGACCATTCAGGCTTGTTCGCATTTGTGTTCCTCACGTGTGCCCCAAAGAATGAGGTGATTTGGT
>NW_025568370.1:0-94473 GCF_020424385.1 Procambarus clarkii | reverse complement strand
GCCACTACCATCACCACCACCAGCTACACCTCCATCATCCCACATGAGTACACTCGTGCTGCTTGAGGTGCCACCGCCATCTCCACCACCACCACCACCAGCTATATTACCATCATCCCACATGAGTACACCCGTGCTTCTTGAGGTGCCACCACCACCACCACCCCCACCACCACCCCCACCACCACCTGCTACACTATCATCATCTCACATGAGTACACCCGAACAAAGTTCACTTTATAGATGGTCTTCTTCATGAGGCAAATGCAGTGTTTGCAGCCCTAACGGAAACTCATACAAAGGACTACCTTGATAGTGAAATATGTATCTCAGAATACAATCTCTTCAGATGTGATAGGAAACACCGGCTTCAGGGTGGGGTCAGCCTTTACACCAAAGACACACTCATCTGTACTGAGCTGCTAAACATCTCAAATGATATGGTGGAAGTGCTGATAGTCAAAATAGAGATCCTAAATGTAGTTGTTGTCCTCGTATATAAGTCGCCGAAGGCAAACCCTCAGCAGTTTAAAGACCAACTAATGAAAATAGAATACTGCTTGGAAAACCTCGCAAATCCAGCTCCGAACATTATCCTGCTTGGGGACTTCAACCTACGGCACCTGAAATGGAAGCACCTGGCTAATACAGTAATATCAGAAAGAATACCAGGAAGTAGCCTAAATGAACAGGCACATGCAAATGACCTGCTACGGATGTGCGATAAGTTTGCCTTAAACCAGCAAATAGTAGAACCAACTAGGAAGGAGAACACCCTGGACCTCATTTTCACTAATAATGATGAATTGATCAGGAACATAATGATTACAAATACCTGTTACTCAGATCACAACTTAATTGAAGTTCTGACAACCATGGGGAATGGACCTTCAAAACCAGTCCAGATTCCCGGTGGGGGAGATTTCAGCAAATTCAACTTCAATAATAAACAGATAAACTGGGAGCAAATAAATCAGGACTTCACAGAAATAAACTGGGAAGAACAGCTAGAAAATGCAAACCTGAACCAGTGCCTGGAAAAAATAAGTTCAGTAGCACTAGAAATATGTTCAAACCGCATACCCCTAAGAAAAAAGAGAAAGAGGTGCAGATTGGAACGGGAACGTCGTTCCCTATATAGGCGAAGAAAACGAATCGCGGAACAACTTGAGAGTCGCACCCTATCTCAAGAACGGCGAAGAAGGTTAGGTAGAGAAATAGAAACAATTGAACTCAAGCTACAAGAATCATACAAAACCCAGGAGAGGCAAAGAGAGCAAAAGGCCATCAGTGAAATAGAGAGAAATCCGAAATATTTTATCTCCTATGCAAAATCAAGATCAAAAACCACATCTAGTATCGGGCCCATGCGAAAGGGAGATGGAACTTTCACCGATGACAACAAAGAAATGAGCGAGTTACTGAGGAAGCAGTACGACTCTGTTTTCAGCGAGCCATTAAATGCACTAAAGATTGATAACCCAAATGAATTTTTCATTTGCTCCAGTACTTTTTCTCATCCTCATATCGGACATAGACCAGAACACAACCTATAGCACTGTATCATCTTTTGCAGATGACACTAGGATTTTCATGAGAGTTGGCAACATAGAGGACACGGCAAACCTCCAATCAGATGTAGATCAGGTCTTTCTATGGGCTACAGAAAATAATATGGTGTTTAACGAGGATAAGTTCCAGCTCATGCGCTACGGAAAAATTTAAAATATAAAAACAGAAACCACGTACAAAACTCAGGCAAATCATAACATAGAACGAAAAGGCAATGTAAAGGATCTGGGTGTACTCATGTCGGAAGACCTTACCTTTAAAGAACACAATAAAGTAGCCGTCACAACTGCAAGAAAAATGACAGGTTGGATAACAAGAACTTTCCACACTAGAGATGCTATACCGATGATGATACTTTTCAAAACGCTTGTGCTCTCTAGAGTGGAGTACTGCTGCACAATGACAGCACCTTTCAAAGCTGGAGAAATTGCTGACCTGGAGAGCGTGCAGAGATCCATTACTGCTAGAATCCACTCAGTAAAACATCTAAATTACTGGGACCGACTAAAGAGCCTAAATCTGTACTCCCTTGAGCGCAGGCGGGAGAGATACATAATAATTTACACGAGGAAAATAATTGAGGGGCTGGTCCCAAACCTGCACACAGAAATAACATCACATGAGACCAGGAGGCATGGCAGGATGTGCAGAATACCCCCGTTGAAAAGCAGAGGTGCAACAGGTACTCTGAGAGAGAACTCTATCAACATCAGAGGCCCGAGACTGTTCAACACGCTTCCGCTACACATAAGGGGCATAACTGGCCGACCCCTCACATTGTTCAAGAGAGAACTGGATAAGCACCTCCAAAGGATACCTGATCAACCAGGCTGTGACTCATACGTCAGGCTGCGAGCAGCCGCGTCTAACAGCCTGGTTGATCAGTCCAGCAACCAGGAGGCCTGGTCGACGACCGGGCCGCGGGGATACTAAGCCCCGGAAGCACCTCAAGGTAAACAGTGCTACTTGTGGTGCCACCACCACTTCCACCACCACCACCACAACCACGACCACCAGCTAAACCACCATCATCCCACATGAATACACCAGTGTTGCTTGAGGTGCCACCACCACCACCAGCTACACCACCATCATCCCACATGAGTACACCCGTGCTGCCTGAAGTGCCACCAACACCACCACCACCATCATCCCACATGAGTTCACCCGTGCTGCTTAAGGTACCAACATTACCACCACCACCACCACCACCATCTACACCACCATCACCCCACATGAGTACACCCATGCTGCTTGAGGTACCACCACCACCACCACCAGCTACACCACCATCATCTCACATGAGTACGCCCGTGCTGCTTTATGTACCACCACCACCACCACCAGCTACACCACTAACATCCCAAATGAGTACACCCGTGCTGCTTGAGGTACCACCACCAAAACCACCACCCCTACCACCATCAACCCACATCAGTACACCCGTGGTGCTTGAGGTGCCACCACCACCACCATCACCACCACCAGCTACACCTCCATCATCTCACATGAGTTCACCCGTGCAGCTTGATGTGCCACCACCACCACCACCACCACCAGCTACACCAGCATCATCCTACATGAGTACAAGCGTGCTGCTTGAGGGGCCACCACCAACTCCACCACCACCACCACCACCACCCCCACCACCACCCCCACCACCACCACCACCACCAGCTACACTACCATCATCCCACATGAGTACACCCGTGCTTCTTGAGGTGCCACCACCACCACCACCACCACCACCACCAGCTACACCACCCTCATCTCACATGAGTACACCCGTGCTGCTTGAGGTGCCACCACCACCTCCACACCACCAGTTAAACCACCCTCATCCCACATGAGTACACCAGTGCTGCTTGAGGTGCAACCACCACCACCACCACCAGCTACACCACCATCATCCCACATGAGTACACCCGTGCTTCTTGAGGTGCCACCACCACCACCATCACCACCACCACCAGCTACACCACCCTCATCTCACATGAGTACACCCGTGCTGCTTGAGGTGCCACCACCACCTCCACACCACCAGTTAAACCACCCTCATCCCACATGAGTACACCAGTGCTGCTTGAGGTGCAACCACCACCACCACAACCAGCTAAACCACCATCATCCCACATGAATACACCAGTCCTGCTTGAGGTGCCACGACCACTTCCACCACCAGCACCACCACCACCACCAGCTAGACCACCATCATCCCACATGAGTACACCCGTGCTGCTTGAGGTGCCACCACCACCATCGCCACCACCACCACCACCACCATCGCCATCACCACCTCCTCCACCAGCTACACCACCATTATCCCTCATGAGTACACCCTTGCTGCTTGATGTGCCACCACCACCACCAGCTATACCACCACCACAACGACCACCACCATCACCACCAGCTATACCACCACCAGCTACACCTTTCTCAACCCACATGAGTACACTCGTGCTTTTTGAGGTGCCACCACCACCACCACCCCTGCCACCACCTGCTACACTACCATCATCTCACATGAGTACACCCGTGCTACTTGTGGTGCCACCACCACTTCCACCACCACCACCACCACCACGACCACCAGCTAAACCACCATCATCCCACATGAATACACCAGTGTTGCCTGAAGTGCCACCACCACCACCATCACCAGCTACACCACCATCATCCCACATGAGTACACCCGTGCTGCCTGAAGTGCCACCACCACAACCACCAGATACACCACAATCATCCAACATGAGTACACCCGTGCTGCTTGCGGTACCACCATTACCACCACCACCACCACCACCATCTACACCACCATCACCCCACATGAGTACACCCGTGCTGCTTGAGGTACTACCACCACCACCACCAGCACCACCACCATCATCTCACATGAGTACGCCCGTGCTGCTTGAGGTACCAACATTACCACCACCACCACCACCACCACCCTCACCACCATCAACCCACAAGAGTACACCCGTGGTGCTTGTGGTGCCACCACAACCACCACCAGCCCAACCACCATCATCTCACATGAGTACACACGTGTTGCTTGAGGTGCCACCACCACCACCATCACCACCACCAGCTACACCTCCATCATCTCACATGAGTTCACCGATGCAGCTTGAGGTGCCACCACCACCACCACCACTACCACCACCACCACCAGCATCATCCTACATGAGTACAAGCTTGAGGGGCCACCACCAACTCCACCACCACCACAACCACCACCACCACCAAAACCACCACCAGCTACACTACCATCATCCAACATGAGTACACCCGTGCTTCTTGAGGTGCCACCACCACCACCACCACCACCACCACCACCACCTCCACACCACCAGTTAAACCACCCTCATCCCACATGAGTTCACCAGTGCTGCTTGAGGTGCCACCATCACGACCACCATCACCAGCTACACCAGCATCATCCCAAATGAGTACACCCGTGCTGCTTGAGGTGCCACTACAACCACCACCACCACCACCACCATCACCACCACCAGCTACACCTCCATCATCCCACATGAGTACACTCGTGCTGCTTGAGGTGCCACCACAATCTCCACCACCACCACCACCACCACCACTAGCTATATTACCATCATCCTACATGAATACACCCGTGCTTCTTGAGGTGCCCCCACCACCACCACCCCCACCACCACCTGCTACACCACCATCATCTCACATGAGTACACCCGTGCTACTTGAGGTGCCACCACCACTTCCACCACCACCACCACCACCACGACCACCAGCTAAACCACAATCATCCTAAATGAATACACCAGTGTTGCCTGAGGTGCCACCACCACCCCCACCACCAGCTACACCACCATCATCCCACATGAGTACACCCGTGCTGCATGAAGTGCCACCACTACCACCAACAGCTACACCACCATCATCCCACATGAGTACACCCGTGCTGCTTGAGGTGCCACCACCACCACCACCATCGCCACCACCACCACCACCATCATCGCCATCACCACCTCCTCCACCAGCTACACCACCATTATCCCTCATGAGTACACCCTTGCTGCTTGAGGTGCCACCACCACCACCAGCTATACCACCACCACCACCACCACCACCACCACCACCAGCATCATCCTACATGAATACACCAGTGTTGCCTGAAGTGCCACCACCACCACCATCACCAGCTACACCACCATCATCCCACATGAGTACACCCGTGCTGCCTGAAGTGCCACCACCACAACCACCAGATACACCACAATCATCCAACATGAATACACCCGTGCTGCTTGCGGTACCACCATTACCACCACCACCACCACCACCATCTACACCACCATCACCCCACATGAGTACACCCGTGCTGCTTGAGGTACTACCACCACCACCACCAGCACCACCACCATCATCTCACATGAGTACGCCCGTGCTGCTTGAGGTACCAACATTACCACCACCACCACCACCACCACCCTCACCACCATCAACCCACAAGAGTACACCCGTGGTGCTTGTGGTGCCACCACAACCACCACCAGCCCAACCACCATCATCTCACATGAGTACACACGTGTTGCTTGAGGTGCCACCACCACCACCATCACCACCACCAGCTACACCTCCATCATCTCACATGAGTTCACCGATGCAGCTTGAGGTGCCACCACCACCACCACCACCACCACCACCACCACCAGCATCATCCTACATGAGTACAAGAGTGCTGCTTGAGGGGCCACCACCAACTCCACCACCACCACCACCACCACCAGCTACACTACCATCATCCAACATGAGTACACCCGTGCTTCTTGAGGTGCCACCACCACCACCACCACCACCACCACCTCCACACCACCAGTTAAACCACCCTCATCCCACATGAGTTCACCAGTGCTGCTTGAGGTGCCACCATCACGACCACCATCACCAGCTATACCAGCATCATCCCAAATGAGTACACCCGTGCTGCTTGAGGTGCCACTACAACCACCACCACCACCACCACCATCACCACCACCAGCTACACCTCCATCATCCCACATGAGTACACTCGTGCTGCTTGAGGTGCCACCACAATCTCCACCACCACCACCACCACCACCACTAGCTATATTACCATCATCCTACATGAGTACACCCGTGCTTCTTGAGGTGCCACCACCACCACCACCCCCACCACCACCTGCTACACTACCATCATCTCACATGAGTACACCCGTGCTACTTGAGGTGCCACCACCACTTCCACCACCACCACCACCACCACGACCACCAGCTAAACCACAATCATCCTAAATGAATACACCAGTGTTGCCTGAGGTGCCACCACCACCCCAACCACCAGCTACACCACCATCATCCCACATGAGTACACCCGTGCTGCATGAAGTGCCACCACTACCACCAACAGCTACACCACCATCATCCCACATGAGTACACCCGTGCTGCTTGAGGTACCACCATTACCACCACCACCACCACCACCACCAGCTACACCACCATCATCCCCCATGAGGAGTTACCTATCGTTCGTTACGGCTCGTGACCCTACAGCAGCCAAACTTTAATTACGTCTAGGGATACCACTGCTGCTCTCTAAAGCACGTCACCAGTATAACCCCTTGATAAGTAATGAGCACTTAAATAACAATCTTCATTTAGGACTGAAGAATAGATACACAATATTATTTAAATATATTCAAAACAGTATAATATAAAAACACAGATGGTAAAGTTAACTTGTAGAATATATGAAAGTATTGTCATGGCACGTAATATATAATAGTAACTATGGCACAAAATGAATGTAATAGACTTATCTCCCACATGTTACTCTCCTGGTCCAGTATCAGCCACTGAACTCTCGCTCTGTCGCCACCCACATTCTCACCTCCCGTCTGCCTCATCCCAGGATGAGGGATGGAAACTAAGGACTTTTTAATATTTTAAACTAATTGAACAACCACTTGTTCTCAAAACACATAAGACTGCAAGTTACATATAATAGTTACTTACAAAATATATAAGTATAATGACACCTGTTTAATTGCAGAAAATAAACACTTATCTAACTAAATAAAAGTGACATCTGGAACTCTCAACTGAACAGGTCCAGATTTCCCGTATCAATCAAGTAATATACGTGTGCAAAGGCAACCGCGCTCTTGTCCACTGACGCTGCCAAACCATACGACAATTTACCCAAAACACAATGTGTGTACATATACATGCAATGATAAAATAAAATTATTTTAAATTTATATACGTATTCTGCTAGGAGTACGTAACACTTCCACCACCAAGGAAAAAAATACAATAGATTGAAGATCAATGGCATTTTTTCAAAGTAAAATGTATGACACTTGAGATTTATGGTATTAATTACACCAAACATGTAAAAGTACTTAGAACACATTTCTGGACAAAAATGAAAACACTCCAAATATAGTCTTACAGGAAACTCAGAAATTTCAGTCTTATGACTATGTTCTACATATGTGTCACTGGAGTATGCAAATTTATCTCTCCAAGGTACTATCTCATCTATTTCACTTTGTTTTAGATCATATTTCACACACCTATCTACAACAGTATCATTAGTAGCATGAATAGAATTGTCAATAAAGGTAGCTGCTTTCACACAGTTATCATGGCAATTTAGTTTTTCATATGTTTCTACTATTTCTTCAAGATCAGTTTTATTTTTCCATGTGATTCCTTTTCCACATGGTGAATTTTCCAAGACAGCCTCCATTTTCCATTACTCCCTTTTTCTGGAGCTGAACTGCTTAATTGAAGCAGGCTGTATGTTGAGTTGAGTTGGGACTTCTCCTGGGTATGCTCTGACACAGACATCTGCTCATCACTCTTGATCCTCTGTGGAACACATACTCTCGCCCAATGGATACTAAAATTAGAGAAAGTAGCATTAAACCTCACAATTATGCATAAAACTTTCCCATTCATAGAACCTTCCGAAACACAAGACACCGACTTATCAAACCTTTGACCTTCCAACCAAGAAATACAACCCAAGATTAGTGCAAAGACTACCTGATCGAACTGACTCAGATGATCCATAAGGAACACAGAAATCAATTTCCTCATAACTCTGTCATAACGATCAGTGAAAGAAAACAGGCATATGCCTAGGCACCATATCTCAATCATAACTCTCAAGACAAGTTCACACCTCCTGATGGTGAACTTGAACACAACACACACTTTCATCAACCGTCTAGTCTTCCAAGAGACTAAATAAAACATGCCGAAAACTTTACAACCCTCACCATCACTTCCCAAGTGATTTACGTCTGATGACAACCAATCAACCAAGAGGTTTAAGGGTCTTAACATATTGAAGATGAACAGCAGATTACCTGGGAAACGCCCTAGGACAATCTGAAACCCTTCACAATGATTAACTCTAGGTAGGATAACCTTATCCTCCAACTTGAATTGCACACCTGGAGCCTCAAACATCTGCTCCCCAGTATGATTTAATCTTTCACCCACAATATGACTCTGAAAGTCAACTCCAATATGACTCTGAAAGTCATCACCACACTTGAGTGGAACATACACTTTTATCACTCGTGCATCAAAATTTACTGGATCTGAATATAGAGACACTGCTCTAGCATAACTCACCACTTCCTCAGAACTGCTGGGTGCACAACCTACTTGAGTAAACTCTCTCTGCTCAACCACAAGGCTTGACAAAGATGTCCCACAGTCCATTACTTCCCAAGAAAATGGCTCCTGCAGAATAAAAGTAGATTTCAACATCCTACACACACTCTGACTCAATGTACACAATGAGAAATACTTACTCCACATAGAATAAGAATCACAACTCCGCCACTTAGATCCAAATGCTACTTTACCACTCTTAATGATTTTACCAAAATTTCCTCCCATGACTTCTGGAGCTGCTTGGAGTACTGTCTGCTCACAATCAATAATATCACTACCAAGCTGGGTCACATCCTCACAGACAACTGAAGAGGGAGGCTCAATGGGTCTCCATCTACTCAACAGAAGCTGATCCTCTGGCTGCTTTCCCACACTCTCCAAAACTGGATCTACAGTACAGACTGTCTCCTTGCTTCTCTCTGAAATCTTAGGGTCAGTTCTACTCAAAGCACTTAAATGAAGGGAATCTGAAGTGAGCGGGCAAGTAACAGGTAGTTTGACCTCCTCCCCTATTATATCACCTTGACTAGGGTGAGGCGGGGCCTCTACAACGGACTTACTCTCGACAACTGATTCTAAACTTGGAGTGAGCGGGAATACTTCTGCCAACCCGACATCTTGTCCTAAACCATTCACTTGGCTGGAATACAGAGTCGTGGCTTTTAAGTTTCTCTCAACTCCTGGCACAACGTTCGTAGTGAGCGGGCAAGACAATGATACATGGACATCCTTTCCCAATTTATTGGAATAAAGCAGAGTCATAGTATCAGGCTTACTCTCAACAACTAAATCGGCCACACAGGAATCTGGAACAACCACATCCCACTTCTCCACTGAAGGGGTACTGGTTACTGGAACAAATGCTTGAGTAACAACATCAGAACTGACAACTGGATTTATATTAGTACTGACATCAGCACAGGTAGAATGGACAAAACCATCTTCTACAACAGGTTCATTCATAGAACTAACTTCAGCACAGGCAGAATAAACATGGTCTGCAACGGGCTGTTTACACAAACGGGGATCATTCTCACCCACAACATGATTTATGGCCACATCATTACCCAATATAACATCCACACCTGGGATGGGCAACTGTGTACTAACACCCACAGTGCATAAACGTGGTGTAATGGTGGATCTGAAATTAATGTCTATTAGAGGTACAGTTTTACATCCTGCAACACTCTGAAGAACAACAAACTTTCCTGTCTCTTTCTTTTCAACATCAGAAAGAATACTGGATGAAATTATGGTTTGGGAAGCACCTGTATCACGAAGAATAACCACTGGCTTCCACTTCCCATTAATACACAAAACTTCACCTGAAGACATATATGGTGAATACTGTTTCACCCAATTGGGGTTTACAGTTACATGTTTATTAGTAAGTTTATTTTGCACACCTCTGCAATAAATGAGACCAGTTGGTCGTAACTCAGGGTGCAATATAAAACATGAATGAATTCCATGGCCTTTTCTCTTACAATGGGAACAGGACCTTACAGTGGACACACTGGTAGAACCAACTGTAGGTTTAGAAATAACCTTATTATTATTTGACATTCCTGACAAGGAAGTAGCAGGATTAGGTTTTGTAAGAGAAGAGCTCATGGGAGTAACTGGAGTACTAGGACTGGATGGATTCTGATAAGGAGCTCGGTGAGCATTATAATTTACTCTACGACTAGACTTAGGTGAAGTGGCCGTAAACGGGGCCTTAGTCAACAACTCATGCTCATCCGCGAGCTTTGACAGCTCATAAATGTCAGTTACATTCTTTTGTTCTGCCATAAAAGTAGACAACTGGTCTGGGAGACATGACAATACTTCTTCCATTATAAGAAGATTCTTTAAAGCATCAAAATCAGTGACTGAAAGTGACTTTAACCATCTGTTACAAAATTTCGTCTTCTGACGAGTAAAATCTGCTATTGTCTGATCACTTGTCCTCCTTAGGTTTCTGAACTTTTGCCTGTGTGCCTCTGGATTTACCTGGTACGCATTTAGGATGCTTTTCTTTACAAATTCATAATCAAAACTATGAGCGTCAGGTAGGGATGTAAAAACCTCCTGACTACGCCCCTTAAATTGAGACTGCATAATGGCTACCCACTGATCCCTTGGCCAGTTCATACTGATGGCAATTTTATAAAAATGTGCAAAGAAAACCTCAGGATCCTCCTCATTGAACTTTGGTAACTCTATATACTTATGCGTCCTGATGGGATTATTATCACTATTTATTGAAACATTACTAGTATTTCCATGCCCAGCTGCCATACGCTGTGATTCAAGCCTGAAGTTAGTGTCAGCCATTTGTTGTTGAATCTCTAATTGCCTAGTTTGTTCCTCGACTTGTTGCTTCTTTGTGGCTTCTATTTGCAACTGTACCGCAATTTCTAAACGCCTAGTCTCCAGCTCCCTTTGCTGAGCTTCAGCCTCTAATATTTTCTGTTCTTTTTGAGCTTCAAGCTCTAATTGGCGAGCTTCTAACTCAAGACGCTTTAACGTCATCTGATCACTCGACTCCTCTCTTAACTCCTCTAGAATTTCTTCCTCTAACTCCCCATTCTCAACAAAATGCGTCACAATGACTTTCAATATTTGGGCTTTAACCATTCTATTGGTGGCGGTCAAATCCAACTGATTTGCCATTTGTATTAACTCAGTCTTTTTAAGGTTCTGAATCCCTTCAAAGTCTGGGTGAGCCACCAACGCTGCAACTTTCTCCTCCATCGTTACTAACACTTGGCACTTGATTCACAAAAATAATTAAAACAATGGCACTGCACTACACTTCACTGTAAAATTGTCACCACACTGAAAATTCGCTTGGCCTCACTGCACAAACAAAATATATAGGATGACTTACCTCAAAATCGTGAAACGTTGTTACTTGACACACAGGAAGGCTTGCTTGGCACATGGAATAGTTCTTAAGAAACACACAGACACTTGACACACTGGTACCTAGGAAGGCAAGGTTAGATTAGCATAGTTAAGTTAAGTGGGAACAATATTTCCCGGCACAGGCCCCCATAACTCTTTGTTACCTATCGTTCGTTACGGCTCGTGACCCTACAGCAGCCAAACTTTAATTACGTCTAGGGATACCACTGCTGCTCTCTAAAGCACGTCACCAGTATAACCCCTTGATAAGTAATGAGCACTTAAATAACAATCTTCGTTTAGGACTGAAGAATAGATACACAATATTCTTTAAATATATTCAAAACAGTATAATATATAAACACAGATGGTAAAGTTAACTTGTAGAATATATGAAAGTATTGTCATGGCACGTAATATATAATAGTAACTATGGCACAAAATGAATGTAATAGACTTATCTCCCACATGTTACTCTCCTGGTCCAGTATCAGCCACTGAACTCTCGCTCTGTCGCCACCCACATTCTCACCTCCCGTCTGCCTCATCCCAGGATGAGGGATGGAAACTAAGGACTTTTTAATATTTTAAACTAATTGAACAACCACTTGTTCTCAAAACACATAAGACTGCAAGTTACATATAATAGTTACTTACAAAATATATAAGTATAATGACACCTGTTTAATTGCAGAAAATAAACACTTATCTAACTAAATAAAAGTGACATCTGGAACTCCCAAACTGAACAGGTCCAGCTTTCCCGAATCAATCAAGTAATAGACGTGTGCAAAGGCAACCGCGCTCTTGTCCACTGACGCTGCCACACCATACGACAATTTACCCAAAACACAATGTGTGTACATATACATGCAATGATAAAATAAAATTATTTTAAATTTATATACGTATTCTGCTAGGAGTACGTAACAGTTAGCATCTTAGTTGTACCATCAGTCAGAATGACTACTGCATGGCAGTGCACATTAAATTCAATTTCCTCATTTGATTTTGGGGTGATCATGATGCTGCGTGATGTTATTGTCTAGTAACTCAATAGTTACAAGTCACAGCGACCCTAGACAGTGACCTTACTGTAGTGTCATAGTCTCCTTGATCTTAAATGACTAATAATACTTTACTGTATAATTATACAATAGTGTTATCAGTTCTTAGGAACTTATTCTGAGTTTGCCTACGATTCAGCAGCTACGTAATACACCATTACATGTCACTGCGACCCTAGTTGTTGAGTTTATTGTGAGCTTTAGAGGGTTCCTGATTACCGATAACTTAATCATTTAATGTTTCAATATTTAATACATGTTTCCACTAAGGGAAACTACAAGCCTATTATAGTTCTTAACTAAGAGCAAATAACTTTACACCCAATTTAAGCAACCATGATGATACTGTGGTGTGGTGTCAAGTAACAAACCATTACAAGTCACTATAACCCAAGACATTCTCATCACAGTATATTCTCTGTTGTTTAAATTGTGTGATTTAAATCTTTAATTATTGTGTAGGCTATAAGTAACATTATTTATCTAGAGTACCTGAGAGTTTGTAGGCTTTCTTAATTATTAGCTTTAGGTAATTCATAATAACATGTTTCTTTTAACATGAAAATCAGCAAGACTTAAGTTTCTTGTATGTCCTTGACAAATACGGGACATTCGTTATGTGTGTACTAACATACTAACATACTAATATACTAATATTAATTTCAACTTCGGGATAGGTGTCAGTACTCCACATTACACTACGACCCTAGAATCTTCCCCCCGGAGTTATGTTGGAAATTTCCAACACTAAATACAACACTGTTGTATTCTCATTAATTATTACTAATTCTACTAATCATTGCAGTGATAAAATTAACCCAACGTAGAGTTCGCATGTACTAATAATTACATCTGTATAATAAGGCTAGAATTCTTACGTCACCCGACGCCAGTATTGCGTCAGATTTCATTGTAATAAACACATTTATATCCAATGTGTCTGAGAATTGAATTTGATTCTCTATAAACAACGGTGTTCTGTGTGATAATTAATTACAGATAAACTGATCCCAAACTAAAGCCAAATAGAGCGTTTATAGTTATAACTGTTATCTAGTAGTAAATTTAACGTCACGCGTGAATGCCCTGGAGAGACTTTAATTCATCTTCACTGTTCGTTTACTATCATAAAACGGGCAGATAATAATATTTAACTCCTCTAAATAATAAACCCATCCTAACCCGAGCATTTCAATCACAACTGTGAGAAATGATAATATCCGTAATAAATAATTGGGGTAACAAACGCGGGACGCGGAGCGGGGCGGAGGAGACGCCAGTTCACGTGGTGAAGCGTTCACATGGTGAAGCATTCACGAGCAGACGTGTACACGAGTTGACGCGCTCGACGAGACGCCATTACCCCAGCCACCAGGGTAGACGTCATCACGATCTCTAGAAGAAAGTCGCCACTGTGAGGTGTGAAGAACCTTTGCAGTCATTACCTTCACTGGTGTCAGTGTCATTTACATAACAAGTCGAATGGTCAAGAGATTAATTTGATATTCGGCTAGAACCTGTTAAATTTGGTTCTATGTAACACCACGTGACCGGCCAGTGAAGCGCGTCAGTATCTAGGATACGCTGGACCGGAACCTAGGACGCGAACTTCGGCAAGCCTTAACTTACACAGTGCCCATATTAGCTAAGTACCTTAATCCTTATTTGATGCATCATATAGGGGGTGGGTTTATAGCTGGGTAGCTTGTCGTGACGACGTGCGACAATAAAAAACTACAGGTCATTATTTTCTCTTACTGTTAATCTCAATTTCTTGAACATAGATATCTAGTAGTTTAATTTGTTACTACTGAAACCAATTTGATTTACAGCGTGTGTGAAGAATTCTCCGAGCTGTCATTTCCCATGTTAATCAACTCCCAGTGTTCTATGACGAGTCCAGGAGAATCAGAGGATGAGTCGTAACTAACTTCTGGGGAATCGTCATTAAGCTAAGATTCCTTTTGTATCCCTTATTATTATCTGTACTCCTTTACATGCAGAACTCTGTTCATTGGATTAACATGTGTTTATTATACTCATTATTTCATGTTCGTAATCTATGTTCTCTTTGAAGATAAAGATAATGACTCTATAAATATTCATAGGATTAGATTATTATACATTGGACTGGTGAACGAACCACACTAGTTCCTGGACGTATTGAGTTCCAGTAATACCCCCCCAATGTAGGTGTTTGAGGCTTTGATTCATTTAATTATACAGCCCATTAATTATTTCAGTGATCATATGCTCTAGTATTTTATCCATAGTCACTGGTTCATCTAGGAATATTCTAATGATCATGTTTTCTTAGTTTCCCTCTTTACTATAAAAAGCGGGTGGTCCTTCGTAATTGATTTTCTTTACAAATAATTAGAGTCAAGCCCCAAATGTCCCACAGCTGCTTGAGGTGCCACTACAACCGCCACCACCACCATCACCACCACCAGCTACACCTCCATCATCCCACATGAGTACACTCGTGCTGCTTGAGGTGCCTGCACAATCTCCACCACCACCACCACCACCACCACCAGCTATATTACCATCATCCCACATGAGTACACCCATGCTTCTTGAGGTGCCACCACCACCACCACCACCACCTGCTACACCACCATCATCTCACATGAGTACACCCGTGCTACTTGAGGTGCCACCACCACTTCCACCACCACCACCACCACAACGACCACCAGCTAAACCACCATCATCCCACATGAATACACCAGTCCTGCTTGGGGTGCCACCACCACTTCCACCACCAGCACCACCACCACCACCAGCTAGACCACCATCTTCCCACATGAGTTCACCCGTGCTGCTTGAGGCGCCACCACCACCAGCACTACCACCAGATACACTACCATCATCCCACATGAGTACACCCGTGCTGCTTGAGGTGCCACCACCACCACCATCATCCCACATGAGTACACCCTTGCTGCTAGAGGAGCCACCACCATCATCCCACATGAGTACCCCCGTGCTGCTTGAGGTGCCACTACAACCCCCATCTCCACCACAAGCTACACCTCCATCATCCCACATGAGTACACTCGTGCTGCTTGAGGTGCCACAACCACCACCACCACCACCAGCTATTTTACCATCATCCTACATGAGTACACCCGTGCTTCTTGAGGTGCCACCACCACCACCAGCCCCACTACACCTTCTACACCACCATCATCTCACATGAGTACACCCGTGCTACTTGAGGTGCTACCACCACCTCCACCACCACCACCACCACCACGACCACCAGCTAAACCACCATCATCCCACATGAGTACACCAGTGTTGCTTGAGGTGCTACCACCACCACCACCAGCAGCTACAAAACCATCATCCCACATGAATACACCAGTGTTGCTTGAGGTGCTACCACCACCACCACCAGCAGCTACAAAACCATCATCCCACATGAGTACACCCGTGCTGCTTGAGGTGCCACCTCCACCACCACCATCATCCCACATGAGTACACCCGTGCTGCTTGAGGTACCACCATTACCACCACCACCACCATCTACCCCACCATCACCCCACATGAGTACACCCGTGCTGCTTGAGGTACCACCACCACAACCACCACCACCACCAGCTACACCATCATCTCACATGAGTATACCCGTGCTGCTTGAGGTACCACCATTACCACCACCACCACCACCAGCTACACCACTATCATCCCACATGAGTATACATGTGCGTCTTGAGGTACCACCATTACCACCACCACCACCACCACCAGCTACACCACCATCATCCCACATGAGTACACCCTTGCTACTTGAGGAGCCACCACCATCATCCCACATGAGTACACCCGTGCTGCTTTAGGTGCCACGACCACCACCACAACAGCACCACCACCACCACCACCACCAGCTACACCAGCATCATCCTACATGAGTACACTCGTGCTGCTTGAGGGGCCACCACCAACTCCACCACCACCTCCACCAGCTACACAACCCTCATCTCACATGAGTACACCCGTGCTGCTTGAGGTGCCACCACCACCTCCACACCACCACCACCACCACCTCCACCACCGCCAGTTAAACTACCATCATCCCACATGAGTACACCAGTGCTGCTTGAGGTGCCACCACCACCACCACCACCAGTTAAACCACCATCATCCCACATGAGTACACCAGTGCTGCTTGAGGTGCAACCACCACCTCCACACCACCACCACCACCACCACCACCACCAGCAGCTACACTACCATCACCCCACATGAGTACACCCGTGCTACTTGAGGTTCTACCACCACCACCACCACCAGCAGCTACACTACCATCATCCCACATGAGTACACCCGTGCTACTTGAGGTTCTACCACCACCACCACCACCACCAGCAGCTACACTACCATCATCCCACATTAGTACACCCGTGCTGCTTGAGGTGCCACCACCACCACCACCACCACCAGATACACTACCATCATCCCACATGAGTACACTCGTGCTGCTTGAGGTGCCACCACCATCTCCACCACCTGTTGGAAATTTCCAACACCGAATACAACACTGTTATATTCTCATTAATTATTACTAATTCTACTAATCATTGTAGTAAGTAAAATTAACACAACGTAGAATTCACATGTACTAATAATTTCATCTGTGCAATAGGCTAGAATTCTCACGTCACCCGACGCCAGTATTGCGTCAGATTTCATTACAATATTACAGTGGTAAGACACTCGCCTGGCGTTCCGCGAGCGCTATGTCACGGGTTCGTATCCTGGCCGGGGAGGATTTACTGGGCGCAATTCCTTAACTGTAGCCTCTGTTTAACGCAACAGTAAAATGTGTACTTGGATGAAAAAATGATTCTTCGCGGCAGGGGATCGTATTCCAGGGACCATAGGATTAAGGACTTGCCCGAAACGCTACGCGTACTAGTGGCTGTACAAGAATGTAACAACTCTTGTATATATCTCAAAAAAAAAATAAACACATTATATCCAATGTATCTGAGAATTGAATTCGATTCTCTATAACCAAGGCGTTCTGTGTGATAATTAATTACAGATGAGTTGACCTCCAACTAAAAGCCGAATAGAGCGTTAGAGTCATAGCACTTATCTAGTAATGAAAATTAACGTCACCAGTGAATGCCATGGAGAGACATTGATTCCTCTCCCATATATGTTTACTACCACGAAACTGGCAAATAATAATCTTTCCCTCTTCTAAATAATAAACCCGTCCTGTCTCCAACATTTCAAACACAAATGCGAGAAATACTAATATTCATGACATATAATTTGTCTAATGAACGCGAGACGTGGCGTGGGTGAGGAGGGCTCGCCAGTACACGTGTGCATAAGCTCTCGAGCGGACCTGTTCGCGTCGTGCTCACGAGGAGACGCCATTACCCAGTCATCAGGGTAAACTTTATCTATCTCCAGAAGAAAGTCGCCACTGTGAGGCGTGAAAGGCCTTGCAGACAATATCTTCGACTGGTGTCAGTTTAATATAAGGAACCTTTTTAATCTGGTTCTTTGACTCCACGTGACCGGCCAGTGAAGCGCGCCATTATCCAGGATAGGTGAAGCCAGAGCCTGGGACGCGAATTTCGGCAATCTTAAAACTTACACAGTGCCCATTTTAGCTAAGTATCTTATCCTTATTTGATGCATCTGATAGGGTGTAGAATTGTAGCTGGGTGATTTGTCGTGACGACGTATACCAACACCAAACTACAGGTTATTATTCCTTGTCTACTATTAACATTAATTTCTTGAACATAGAGATTCAGTAGTTTAATCAGTTGCTACTGTAAATATTTGTTTTGCAGCACGTGAGAAGAATTCTCCCTGCCGCCCTCTCCCATGTTAATCCATCCCACTCGTCATCTAGCCGAGCCCAGGAGAATCAGAGGAAGCATCGTGACTTACACAAAGGAATCGTCATTAAGCTAAGATTCCTTTGTTTTCCTTTATTAATTATCTGGAATTATTTACATGCAGAACTCCTTTTGGATTGACATGTGTTTATTGTGATTATCATTATTATACTCATAATCTATGTTCCCATTAATGGTAATGACATTGGTTTATAATAACTCATAGGATTAGATTATTATATTTTGGATTAGTGAACGAACCACACTAGTTCCTGGACGTACTGAGTTCCAGTAATAACCCCCCAATGTAGGTGTTTGAGGTTTGATACATTTAATTATACAGCCCATTAATTATTTCTATGATCATATTTTCTAGTATTTTATCCATAGTTACTGGTTCATCTAGGAATTATCTAATGATCAGAAATTCTCAGTTTCCCTCTTTACTATAAAAGCGGGTGGTCCTTCGTAATTTAATTTACTACATTAATATTTAAATAATTAGATTCAAGCCCCAAATGTCCCACACCACCACCACCACCAGCTATATAACCATCATCGCACATGAGTACACCCGTGCTTCTTGAGGTGCCACCACCACCACCACGTGCTACACTACCATCATCTCACATGAGTACACCCGTGCTACTTGTGGTGCCACCACCACTTCCACCACCCCCACCACCACCAGCTAAACCACCATCATCCCACATGAATACACCAGTGTTGCTTGAGGTGCCACCACCACCACCACCACCACCAGCTACACCACCATCATCCCACATGAGTACACCCGTGCTGCCTGAAGTGCCACCACTACCACCACCAGATACACCACCATCATCCCACATGAGTACCCCCGTGCTGCTTGAGGTACCACCACCACCACCACCACCCCCACCACCATAAACCCACATGAATACACCCGTGGTGCTTGAGGTGCCACCACCACCACCACCAGCCCCACCACCATCATCTCACATGAGTACACACGTGTTGATTGAGGTGCCACCACCACCACCATCACCACCACCAGCTACACCTCCATCATCTCACATGAGTTCACCCGTGCTGCTTGAGGTGCCACCACCACCGCCACCAGCTACACCACCCTCATCTCACATGAGTAAACCCGTGCTTCTTGAGGTGCCACCACCACCACCACCAGCTACATCACCCTCATCTCACATGAGTACACTCGTGCTTCTTGAGGTGCCATCACCACCACCACCACCACCACTACCACCACCACCAGATACACTACCATCATCCCATATGAGTACACCCGTGCTGCATGAGGTGCCACCACCACCACCATCATCCCACATGAGTACACCCTTGCTGCTTGAGGAGCCACCACCATTATCCCACATGAGTACATCCGTGCTGCTTGAGGTGCCACCACCACGACCACCATAACCAGCTACACCAGCATCATCCCACACGAGTACACCCGTGCTGCTTGAGGTGCCACTACAACCACCACCACCACCATCACCACCACCAGCTACACCTCCATCATCCCACATTAGTACACCCGTGCTGCTTGAGGTGCCACTACAACCACCACCACCACCATCACCACCACCACCATCACCACCACCAGCTACACCTCCATCATCCCACATTAGTACACCCGTGCTGCTTGAGGTGCCACTACAACTACCACCACTACCATCACCACCACCAGCTATACTACCATCATCTCACATGAGTACACCCGTGCTACTTGAGGTGCCACCAAAACTTCCAACACTCCCACAACGACCACCAGCTACAATACCATCATCCCACATGAGTACACCCGTGCTGCCTGACATGCCACCACCACCACCACCATCAGCAGCTACACCACCATCATCCCACATGAGTACACCCGTGCTGCCTGAGGTTCCACCACCACCACCACCAGCTACACCACCATCATCCCACATGAGTACACCCGTGCTGCTAGAGGTACCACCATTACCACCTCAACCACCCCCACAAGCTACACCACCATCACCCCACATGAGTACACCCGTGCTGCTTGAGGTACCACTACCACCACCACCACTACCACCACCAGCTACACCACCATCATCTCACATGAGTACACCCGTGCTGCTTGAGGTACCACCATTACCACCACCACCACCACCACCAGCTACACCACTATCATCCCACATGAGTTCACCTGTGCTGCTTGAGGTACCACCATTACCACCACCACCACCACCACCAGCTACACTACCATCATCCCACATGAGTACACCCGTGCTGCTTGAGGTGCAACCATTACCACCACCACCACCACCATCATCCCACATGAGTACACCCGTGCTGCTTGAGGTGCGACCACCACCACCACCACCAGCCCCACCACCATCATCTCACATGAGTACACACGTGTTGCTTGAGGTGCCACCACCACCACCACCACCACCACCACCACCACCACTACCACCACCACCATTAGCTACACTACCATCATCCCACATGAGTACACCCGTGCTTCTTGAGGTGCCACCACCACCACGACCACCAGCTACACCACCATCATCTCACATGAGTACACCCGTGCTGCTTGAGGTGCCACCACTACCTCCACCACCACCTGCTAAACCACCATTATCCCACATGAGTACACCAGTGCTGCTTCTGGTGCCACTACCCCTACCACAACCAGCTACACCACCATCATCCCACATGAGTACACCTGTGCTGCTTGAAGTAGCGCCACCACCACCACCAGCTACTTCACCATCATCCCACGTGAGTACACCTGTGCTGCTTGAGGTGCCACCACCACCACCACCAGCTTCACCACCATCATCCCACATGAGTACACCCGTGCTGCTTGAGGTGCCGCCATCTCCACCACCACTACCAGCTACACCACCATCATTCCACATGAGTACACCCGTGCTGCTTGAGGTGCCAGCACCACTACCACCACCACCACCTCCACCACCACCAGCTACACCACCATCATCCCACATGAGTACACCCATGCTGCTTGAGGAGCCACCGCCTCCACCACCACCACCACCACCACAAGCTACACCACCATCATTCCACATGAGTACACCCGTGCTACTAGAGGTACTACCACCACCACCATCACCACTACCACCAGCTACGTCACCATCATCCCACATTAGTACACCCGTGCTGCTTGAGGTGCCACCACCACCACCAGCACCACCACCACCAGCTCCACCACCATCATCCCACATGAGTACACCCGTGCTGCTTAAGGTGCCACCACCACCATCATCCCACATGAGTACACCCTTGCTGCTTGAGGAGCCACCACCATCATCCCACATGAGTACACCCGTGCTGCTTGAGGTGCCACCACCACGACCACCATCACCAGCTACACCAGCATCATCCCACATGAGTACACCCGTGCTGCTTGAGGTGCCACTACAACCACCACCACCACCATCACCACCACCAGCTACACCTCCATCATTCCACATGAGTACACCCGTGCTGCTTGAGGTGCCACTACAATCACCACCACCACCATCACCACCACCAGCTATACAACCATCATCCCACATGAGTACACCCGTGCATCTTGAGGTGCCTCCACCACCACCACCAGCTACACCACCATCATCTCACATGAGTACACCCGTGCTACTTGAGGTGCCACCTCCACTTCCACCAACACCATCACGACCACCAGCTACACCACCATCATCCCACATGAATGCACCAGTGCTGCTTGACATGCCACCACCACCACCACCAGCAGCTACACCACCATCATCCCACATGAGTACTCCCGTGCTTCCTGAGGTTCCACCACCACCACCACCAGCTACACCACCATCATCCCACATGAGTACACCCGTGCTGCTTGAGGTACCACTACCACTACCACCATCACCACCACCACCTACACCACTATCATCTCATATGAGTACACCCGTGCTGCTTGAGGTGCCACCACTACCTCCACCACCACCTGCTAAACCACCATCATCCCACATGAGTACACCAGTGCTGCTTGAGGTGCCACCACCCCTACCACAACCAGCTACACCACCATCATCCCACATGAGTACACCCGTGCTTCTTGAGGTACTACCATCACCACCACCACCATCACCACCACCACCACCACCAGCTACATCACCATGATCCCACATGAGTACACCTGTGCTGCTTGAAGTAGCGCCACCACCACCACCACCAGCTACTTCACCATCATCCCACGTGAGTACACCTGTGCTGCTTGAGGTGCCACCACCACCACCACCAGCTTCACCACCATCATCCCACATGAGTACACCCGTGCTACTTGAGGTGCCGCCATCTCCACCACCACTACCAGCTACACCACCATCGTCCCACATGAGTACACCTGTGCTGCTTGAGGTGCCAGCACCACTACCACCACCACCACCTCCACCACCACCAGCTACACCACCATCATCCCACATGAGTACACCCATGCTGCTTGAGGAGCCACCGCCTCCACCACCACCACCACCACCACAAGCTACACCACCATCATTCCACATGAGTACACCCGTGCTACTAGAGGTACTACCACCACCACCACCACCATCACCACTACCACCAGCTACGTCACCACCATCCCACATTAGTACACCCGTGCTGCTTGAGGTGCCACCACCACCACCAGCACCACCACCACCAGCTCAACCACCATCATCCCACATGAGTACACCCGTGCTGCTTAAGGTGCCACCACCACCATCATCCCACATGAGTACACCCTTGCTGCTTGAGGTGCCACCACCACCACCACCATCACCAGCTACACCAGCATCATCCCACATGAGTACACCCATGCTGCTTGAGGTGCCACTACAACCACCACCACCACCATCACCACCACCAGCAATACAACCATCATCCCACATGAGTACACCCGTGCATCTTGAGGTGCCTCCACCACCACCACCAGCTACACCACCATCATCTCACATGAGTACACCCGTGCTACTTGAGGTGCCACCTCCACTTCCAACAACACCATCACGACCACCAGCTACACCACCATCATCCCACATGAATGCACCAGTGCTGCTTGACATGCCACCACCACCACCACCAGCAGCTACACCATCATCCCACATGAGTACTCCCGTTCTGCCTGAGGTTCCACCACCACCACCACCACCAGCTACACCACCATCATCCCACATGAGTACACCCGTGCTGCTTGAGGTACCACTACCACCACCACCACCACCACCACCACCACCTACACCACTATCATCTCATATGAGTACACCCGTGCTGCTTGAGGTACCACCATTACCACCACCACCACCACCACCAGCTACACTACTATCATCCCACATGAGTTCACCCGTGCTGCTTGAGGTACCACCATTACCACCACCACCACCATCACCAGCTACACTACCATCATCCCACATGAGTACACCCGTGTTGCGTGAGGTGCCAACATCACCAACACCACCACCATCATCCCTCATGAGTACACCCGTGCTGCTTGAGGTGCCACCACCACCACCACCACCAGCTACACCTCCATCATCTCACATGAGTTCACCCGTGCTGCTTGAGGTGCCACCACCACCACCACCACCAGCTACACCACCACCACTACCACCACCACCAGCTACACTACCATCATCCCACATGAGTACACTCGTGCTACTTGAGGGGCCACCACCAACTCCACCACCACCAACACCACCACTACCACCACCACCCCCACCACCAGCTACACTACCATCATGCCACATGAGTACACCCGTGCTGCTTAAGATACCACCACCACCCCACCACCACCACCACCAGATACACCACCAACATCTTACATGAGTACACCCGTGCTGCTTGAGGGGCCCCCACCAACTCCACCACCACCACCACCACCACTACCACCACCATCACCACCACCAGCTACACCAGCATCATCCGACATGAGTACACCCGTGCTGCTTGAGGTGCCACCATCACCACCACCACCAGCTACACCACCGTCATCCTACATGAGTACACCCGTGCTGCTTGTGGTGCCACCACCACCACCATCGCCACCACCACCACCACCACCAGCTACACCACCATCATCCCACATGAGTACACCCGTGCTGCTTAAGATACCACCACCACCCCACCACCACCACCACCAGATACACCAGCACCATCCCACATGAATACACCCGTGCTGCTTGAGGTGCCACCACCACCACCACCACCACCATCTTCACCACCATCATCTCACATGAGTACACCCGTCCTGCTTGAGGTGCCACCACCACCACCACCACCACCACCAGCTACACGAGCATCATCCCACATGAGTACACCCGTGCTGCTTAAGGTGCCACCACCACCACCATCGTCACCACCATCACCACCACCATCATCCCACATGAGTACACCCGTGCTGCTTGAGGTGCCACCACCACCACCACCAACACCACCATCATCCCACATGAGTACACCCGTGCTGCTTGAGGTGCCACCAACACCACAACCACCACCATCACCACCACGACCACCAGCTACACCACCATCATCCCACATGAGTACACCCGTCCTGCATGAGGTGCCACCACCACCTCCAGCACCATCACCACCACCACCACCACCACCACCAGCTAGACCACCATCATCCCACATGAGTACACCCGCGCTGTTTGAGGTGCCAACACCACCATCAGCTACACCACCATCATCCCACATGAGTACACCCGTGCTGCTTAAGGTGCCACCACCACCACCACCACCAGCTACACCACCACCACAACCTCCACCAGCACCACCACCACCAGCTACACCACCTCGACAACCACCACCACCAGCTACACAACTAGCACCAGCTACACCACCATCATCCCACATGAGTACACCCGTGCTGCTTGAGGTTATCTTGAGGTTATCTTGAGATGATTTCGGGGCTTTTTAGTGTCCTCGCGGCCTGGTCCTCGACCAGGCCTCCACCCCCAGGAAGCAGCCCATGACAGCTGACTACCACCCAGGTACCTATTTTACTGCTAGGTAACAGGGGCATAGGCTGAAAGAAACTCTGCCCATTGTTTCTCGCCGGCGCCTGGGATCGAACCCAGGACCACAGGATCATAAGCGCAGCGTGCTGTCCGCTCGGCCGACCGGCTCCTTGTTGAGGTGCCACAACAACCACCACCACCACCACCACCATCATCCCACTTGAGTACACCCGTGCTGCTTGAGGTGCCACGACCACCACCACCAGCTGCACTACCATCATCTCACATGAGTAAACCCGTGTTGCTTGAGGTGCCACCACCACCACCACCACCAGGTACACCACAATCATCTCACATGAGTACACCCGTGCTGCATGAGGTGCCACCACCACCATCACCACCACCACCGTCATCCCACTTGATTACACCCGTGCTGCTTGAGGTGCCACCATAACCACCACCAGCTTCACCACCATCATCTCACATGAGTACACCCGTGTTGCTTGAGGTGCCACCACCACCACCACCACCACCAACACCACCAGGTACACCACAATCATCTCACATGAGTACACCCGTGCTGCTTGAGGTGCCACCACCACCAGCTACACCTGCATCATCCCACATGAGTACACCCGTGCTGCTTGAGGTGCCACCACCACCACTACCAGCCACACCTCCATTATCTCACTTGAGTACACCCGTGCTGCTTGAAGTGCCACCACCACTACCACCACCATCACCACCACCAGCTACACCAGCATCATCCCACATGAGTACACCTGTGCTGCTTGAAGTGCCACCACCACCACCACCATCACTACCACCCGCTACACCAAACATCATCTTACATGAGTACACCCGTGCTGCTTGAGGTGCCACCACCACCACCATCGCCACCACCACCACCACCATCTACACCACCATCATCCCACATGAGTACACACATGCTGCTTGAGGTGCCACCACCACCACCAGCTACACTACCATCATCCCACATGAGTACACCCGTGCTGCTTGAGGTGCCACCAACATTACCACCACCACCACCACCAACAGCTACACCATTATCATCCCACATGAGTACACCCGTGCTGCTTGAGGTGCCACCATCACCACCAGCTACACCACCATCATCCTACATGAGTTCACCCGTGCTACTTGAGGTGCCACCAACACTACCATTACCATCACCAACAGCTACACCACCATCATCCCACATGAGTACACCCGTGCTGCTTGAGGTGCCACCACCACCACCACCACCACCACCAGCTACACCTGCATCATCCCACATGAGTACACCCGTGCTGCTTAAGGTGCCACCACCACCACCATCGTCACCACCATCACCACCACCATCATCCCACATGAGTACACCCGTGCTGCTTGAGGTGCCACCACCACCACCAGCTACACCACCATCATCCTACATGAGTTCACCCGTGCTGCTTGAGGTGCCACCAACACTACCACCACCATCACCAACAGCTACACCACCATCATCCCACATGAGTACACCCGTGCTGCTTGAGGTGCCACCACCACCACCACCAGCACCACCAGCTTCACCACCTTCATCTCACATGAGTACACCCGTGCTGCTTGAGGTGCCACCACCACCACCAGCCCCACCACCATCATCTCACATGAGTACACCTTGCTCCTTGAGGGGCCACCACCACCACCAGCTACACCAGAATCATCCCACATGAGTACACTCGTGTTGCTTGAGGTGCCACCACCACCACTACTACCACCACCACCACCAGCTACACTACCATCATCACACAAGAGTACACCTGTGATTCTTGAGGTGCCACCACCACCACCACCACCAGCTACACCACCTTCATCTGATATGAGTACACCCGTGCTGCTTGATGTGCCACCACCACCTCCCCCACCACCAGCTGAACCACCATCATCCCACATGAGTACACCCGTGCTGCTTGAGGTGCCACCACCACCTCCACCACCACCAGCTACACCAGCATCATCCCACTTGAGTACACCCATGCTGCTTGAGGTGCCACCACCACCACCACCACAACCACCACCACCATTATCTCACATGAGTACACCCGTGCTACTTGAGGTGCCTCCACCACCACCACCACCACCAGCTACACCACCATCATCCCACATGAGTACCCCCGTGCGTATTGAGATACCACCACCACCACCACCACCACCATCATCCCACATGAGTACACCCGTGTTGCTTGAGGTGCCACCACCACCACCGCCAGCAGCTACACCACCATCATCTCACATGAGTACACCGGTGCCTCTTGAGGTGCCACCACCACCACCACCAGCTACACCAGCATCATCCCACATGAGTACACCCGTGCTGCTAGAGGTTACACCACCACCACCACCAGCTACACCTCCATCATCTCACATAAGTACAACCGTGCTGCTTAAGGTGTCACCACCACCACCACCACAAGCTACACCACCACCACAACCTCCACCACCACCACCACCAACACCACCAGCTACACCACCACCACAACCACTACCACCACCAGCTACACCACCACCAGCTACACCACTACTACCAGCTACACCACCATCATCCCACATGAGTACAACCTTGCTGCTTGAGGTACCACCACTACCACTACCACCACCACCACCATCATCCCACATGAGTACACCCGTGCTGCTTGAGGTGCTACCACCACCACCACCATCTCCGTCATCCTACTTGAGTACACCTGTGCTACTTGAGGTGCCACCAACACCACCACCAGCTCAACCCGTTCTCGCAAATTTAATAAGTCAATATTGACTTATTAAATATGTGCATAGGTGACATACTTAACATAATAGATACCCTTAAAAAGATTCATAGAAAACACCGACCTTACCTAACCTTGTTAGTATCTTAAGATAAGCATCTTATTGCTTCGTAATTACAATTATTACCTAACCTATAATAGGTATAGGGTAAGTAATAATTGTAATTACGTAGCAATAAGATGCTTATCGTAAGATACTAACAAGGTTAGGTAAGGTCGGTGTTTTCTATGAATCTCTTTAGGGGTATCTATTATGTTTAGTATATCACCAATGCACGTAGTTAATAAGTCAATATTGACTTTACGAATTTGCGAGAACGAGTTGACCAGCTACACCACCATCATCTCAAATGAGTACACCCGTGCTGCTTGAGGTGCCACCACCACCACCACCACCACCAGCTACAAAACTTCGACAACCACCACCACCGGCTACACCACCACCACCAGCTAAAACCACTAGCACCAGCTACACCACCATCATCCCTCATGAGTACACCCTTGCTGCTTGAGGTACGACCACCACCACCACCACCACCACCAACATAATCCCACATGAGTACACCCGTGCTGCTTGAGGTGCCACAACAACCACCACCACCACCACCACCATCATCCCACTTGAGTACATCCATGCTGCTTGAGGTGCCACCACCACCACCATCATCATCCTACATGAGTACACCCGTGCTGCTTGAGGTGCCACCACCACCACCACCATTATCCCACATGAGTACACCCGTGCTGCTTGAGGTGCCTCCACCACCACCACCACCAGCAGCTACACCACCATCATCCCACACGAGTACACCCGTGCTGATTGAGGTACCACCACCACCACCACCACCACCACCACCATCATCCCACATGAGTACACCCGTGTTGCTTGAGGTGCCACCACCATCACCACCACCACCACCAGCTACACAACCATCATCTCACATGAGCACACCGGTGCTGCTTGAGGTGCCACCACCACCACCACCAGCTACACCAGCATCATCCCACATGAGTACACCCGTGCTGCTTGAGGTGCTACCACCACCACCACCAGCTACACCTCCATCATCTCACATGAGTACACCCGTGCTGCTTCAGGTACCACCACCACCACCATCACCACCACCACCAGCTTCACCAGCATCATCCCACATGAGTACACCCGTGCTGCTTGAAGTGCCACCACCACCACCATTGTTGAGAATTTCCAACACTGTTGTATTCTCATTAATTACTACTAATTCTACTAATCATTGTAGTGAGTAAAATTAACCCAACGTAGAGTTCACATGTACTAATAATTACATCTGTACGGTAAGGCTAGAATTCTTACGTCACCCGACGCCAGTATTGCATCAGATTCCATTGTAATAAACACATTTATATCCAATGTGCCTGAGAATTGAATTTGATTCTCTATAAACAACGGTGTTCTGTGTGATAATTAATTACAGATAAACTGATCTCCAACTAAAGCCAAATAGAGCGTTTATAGTTATAGCTATTATCTAGTAATAAAATTAACGTCATGAGTGAATGCCCTGGAGAGACATTAATTCTTCTCCATTGTTCGTTTACTATCATAGAACTGGCAAATAATAATATTTGACTCTTCCAAATAATAAACCCGTCCTAACCCGAGCATTTCAAGCACAACCGCGAGAAATGATAATATCCATAATAAATAATTTGGTTAATAAACGCGGGACGCGGAGCGGGGCGGAAGAGACGCCACTCCACGTGTTGAAGCGCTCACAAGTAGACGTGTTCACGTGGTGCTCACGAGGAGACGCCATTACCCAGCCACCAGGGTAAACGCTATCAAATCTCCAGAAGAAAGTCGCCACTGTGAGGTGTGAAGAACCTTGCAGACAATACCTTCACCTGGTGTCAGTGTCATTTACGGAACCTGTTAAATTTGGTTCTATGGAACTCCATGTGACCGGCCAGTGGAGCGCGTCAGTATCTAGGATAGACAAGTCTAGAGCCTAGGACGCGACCTTCGGCAAGCCTTAACTTACACAGTGCCCATATTAGCTAAGTACCTTATCCTTGTTTGATGCATCAGATCAGGGGCGGGTTTATAGCTGGGTAGCTTGTCGTGACGACGTATAACAACTAAAAATCACAGGTCATTATCTTTCTCTTATTATTAATATCCATTTATTGAACATAGAAATCCAGTAGTTTAATCTGTTGCTACTGGAAACAATTGTTTTTGCAGCGTGTGTGAAGAATTCTCCGAGCTGTCATTTCCCATGTTAATCAACTCCCAGTGTTCCATGACGAGTCCAGGAGAATCAGAGGAAGCGTCGTGACTAACTTCTAAGGAATCGTCATTAAGCTAAGATTCCTTTTGTATTCCTCGAATTTATTATCTGTACTCTTTTACATGCAGAACTCTGTTCATTGGATTAACATGTGTATATTATAATTATTATTATACATATTCATTATCTATGTTCCCCTTAATGATAACGATAATGATTTCATAAGTATTCATAGGATTAGATTATTATACATTGGATTAGTGAACGAACCACACTAGTTCCTGGACGTACTGAGTTCCAGTAATACCCCCCCCAATGTAGGTGTTTGAGGCTTTGATTCATTTAATAATACAGCCCATTAATTATTTCTATGATCATATTCTCTAGTATTTTATCCATAGTTACTGGTTCATCTAGGAATTTTCTAATGATCACATTTTCTCAGTTTCCCTCTTTTACTATAAAAGTGGATGGTCCTTCGTAATTGATTTTTATTACATTAATAATTTAATATATAGAGTCAAGCCCCAAATGTCCCACAACCATCACCACTACCACCAGCTACACCACCATCATCCTACACGAGTACACCCATGCTGCTTGAGGTGCCACCACCACCACCACCACCACCAGCTTCACCTCCATCATCTCACATGAGTACACCCGTGCTGCTTGAGGTGCCACTACCACCACCACCACCACTACCACAAGCTATACCACCATCATCCCACATGAGTACACCCGTGCTGCTTGAGGTCCTACTACCATCACCATCGCCACCACCACCATAATCCCACATGATTACATCCGTGCTGCTTGAGGTGCCACCACCACCACCATCATCCCACATGAGTACACCCGTGCTGCTTGAGGTGCCACCAACACCACAACCACCACCATCACCACCACCACCACCACCGTCAGCTACACCACCATCATCCCACATGAGTACACCCGTCCTGTTTGAGGTGCCACCACCACCTCCACCACCAGCACCACCACCACCACTACCACCACCAGCTAGACCACCATCATCCCACATGAATACACCCGTACTGTTTGAGGTGCCAACACCACCATCAGCTACACCACAATCATCCCTCATGAGTACACCCTTGCTGCTTGAGGTGCCACCACCACCACCTCCACCACCACGACCAGCTACACCACCGTCATCCAACATGAGTACACCCGTGCTGCTTAAGGTGTCACTACCACCGCCACCACCACAACCTCCACCACCACCACCACCACCACCACCACCACCAGCTACACCACCACCACCACCAGCTACACCACCACCACCACCAACACCACCACCAACTACATCACTACCACCAGCTACACCACCATCATCCCATCATCTCAAATGAGTACACCCGTGCTGCTTGAGGTGCCACCACCACCACTACCACCACCACCACCAGCTACACCACCTCGACAACTACCACCACCAGCTACACCACCACCACCAGCTACACCACTAGCACCAGCTACACCACCATCATCCCCCATGAGTACACCCTTGCTGCTTGAGGTACCACCACCACCACCACCACCACCACCATAACCTCACATGAGTACACCAGTGCTGCTTGAGGTGCCACCACCACCACCATCACCAGCTACACCACCATCATCTCACATGAGTACACCCGTGCTGCTTGAGGTGCCACCATCACCACCACCACCACCATCATCCCACTTGATTACACCCGTGCTGCTTGAGGTGCCACCACCACCACCACGAACACCACCAGCTACACCACAATCATCTCACATGAGTACACCCGTGCTGCTTGAGGTGCCAAAACCACCACCACCACCATCATCCCACTTGATTACACCCGTGCTGCTTGAGATGCCACCACCACCACCACCACCATCATCCCACTTGATTACACCCGTGTTGCTTGAGGTGCCACCACCACCAGCTACACCACCATCATCCCACATGAGTACACCCATGCTGCTTGAGGTGCCACCAGCACCACCACCACCAACACCACCATCATCCCACATGAGTACACCCGTGCTGCTTGAGGTGCCACCAACACCACTACCACCACCACCACCACCACCACCACCACCACCAGCAGTAGTAGGGAGTAAGACTCACAGGCCCTTTTTTTGGGGGGGGGCCAGAGGACCCCTGTGAGTCGTACAACTCACAGGCCCTTTTTTTTTCAGGTCAAATATCGTGTGTGGATCTTCGGGGTTTTCAGGTGAATTTGTGCAGTCACAGATTTGTAATTAGGGAATTCTTATAATGAAAAATAATGTCATACGAGTTTGTTAAAGTTCTTATGAGAAAAATAATTTCCGAGACTTAGAAGTTTGTTAAGGGCTTATGGGAGAAATTCAAATATCGTGTGTAGCTCTTTAGGGTTTCCAGGAGAACTCTACGGACATATTTTACATGTTTTCAACTTACAAAATCGTCTATGTAAGCCTTAGTTATTCATATAAATTTAGAAAGTTATCTGTATAAGTCAGGGTTTTCAGGGGCTCGTACATCACACCCCCCTCCCTCCCCCCCCTTACCTCGCAATCTCTCGCGTCACCTTTATTTACCTTACGCCCGGCCAGCCAGTCTCCTCTTATCATATCTTATCTTCTCCATAATATCTGGACCGTCCCTCCTCTCTCTCTCTCTCCTTCTTCTCCATAATATCTGGACCGTCCCTCCTCTCTCTCTCCTTTCATTCAGTTCAGTTCAACTATTTTCCAACATCGTATGTTTGCTCCTTTTCATTAAGCAAGTCAGTTTTACACAAATAAATCGTGTTAGTAAGCATGTTCTAGCTCACGTTCCCCCACCTTAGTCCCCTGTCGTATAATGAATACTATCATTCCAATCCCTCTAAAATTTAAAAATAATCATATTTCAAACGTAGTTCAATACAGTAATTTAGTTACCAAGCTCCAGCGCTTGTCCTCCGCCTTAGCTCTCTCTCGTATCTTCGTTAGTAACAGTCCAATTTCCCTGAAATTTTTACCCTCTGTATTTCAGGCACCGTAAATAAGATCAAAACAGTTATCGAGCTCCAGCGCTTGTCCCCCACCTTAGTTCGTTTATACAAGATCGTTAGTAACAGTTCAATTTCCCTGAAATTTTTACCCTCTGTATTTCAGGCACCGTAAATAAGATCAAAACAGTTACTGGGCTCCAGCTCTCGTCCCCCACCTTAGTTCGTTTATACAAGATCGTTAGTAACAGTCCAATTTCCCTGAAATTTTTACCCTCTGTATTTCAGGCACCGTAAATAAGATCAAAATAGTTATCGAGCTCCAGCTCTCGTCCTCCACCTTAGTTCATTGTACTAAGATCGTTAGTAACAGACCAATTTCCCGAAATTTAAAGCAGACATACTTCAAAGTTAGTAAATAAAATCAAATCAGTTATCGAGCTCCAGCTCTCGTCCCCCGCCTTAGTTCTCTCTCGTATCTTTGTAAATAACCCATCAATTTCCCGAAATTTAAAAGCAGACTGTACTTCAAAGTTAGTAAATAAAATCAAGTCAGTTATCGAGCTCCAGCTCTCGTCCCCGCCTTAGTTCTCCTTCGTATCTTTGTAAATAACCCATCAATTTCCCTAAAATTAAAAGCAGACATACTTCAAAGTTAGTAAATAAGATCAAGTCAGTTACTGAGCTCCAGCTCTCGTCCCCCACCCTCTTCCACCCTCAAGTCTTTGTAAATAAACCATCAATTTCCCCGAAATTTTTACCCTCTGTATTTCAGACATAGTAAATATGAAGTAAACAATTATAAAACTCTAGCTCTTGTCCTCTGTCCAAGTTCACTTTTGTAAATTCATTACTCTCAGTCCAAATCACCCAACTACATTTTCAGACATAGTAAATAAAAACCAGTTCAGTTATCAAGTTTCAACTCTTGTGCCCCAGCTTAGTTCATTTGTGCAAGTTCTTTATTTTCCAACTAAATCACCTGAGATTTAAGATCACCTTATTTCTAACGTAGTAAAATTAATCTGGACATTAGCCTTAGATCATCAGACATAAATATATTCGATCAAGTCCGTCTCCAGCCTAACTCTTATCCGAGTACACACATAACCCCAACCTGTATAATTATCTTTCACCCCCTCCCACCTTCCTCCATCTCATCCAAGTCTCATAAATTTAAATGTAGCTGTTAATTTGCGTTCTTTCCCCGTTCATAGCATATTCTCTGTAAGTTCAGATCTGTACTTAGTCTTACATATTCTCTAGTTCTTTCCCATTTTATACAAGACTTAAACAACTATTACCGTCTCCTCTATCTTATTTAAACATGAGTCATATGTAAATATACCCGACTCTTTCCATCCATTACAAGTCCTAGCTTGTTCACCGCCCAACTCACTACGCTATTTCTACTCTACATGTTATAGCATGTTTTCCGCTCATCTTGGTACCAACCCTTACAATCTCTCTCTCATTCCTTTACATGTCTCAGCATGTTCGCCTCGCATCTTACTACGCTGTCTACTTTACATGTTGTAGCGTGTATTACTGTGTCCCATATCTTATTTAAACATGAGTCATATGTAAATATACCCGACTCCTTCCATCCATTACAAGTCCTAGCTTGTTCACCGCCCAACTCACTACACTGTCTACTTTACATGTTGTAGCATGTTTTCCGCACATCTTGATACCATCCCTTACAATCTCTCAATCCTTTACACATCCCAACTTTCAACCCTTTCTTACAATTTTCCTCCATCCCTCCGCTACATGTTCTTACCCGTTCATTACAGTCCACTACATATTCTCTAATCATCTCTGTACTAATTCTCAAAACTAGTTGTTTCTGTCATTTTAGTAAGTAAGTAAGTAGATCATCGTTATTAACAACAACAACAACAACAACAGTAACATTACTAATTCACAGTAAGTTACTACTGAGCATTTAGCAGTTATCCATTTTCAAAATAAGGTCAATATAAATCATTCTAAGACATCTTCGTACAATTAAAGATACTTGCCTGTGCACTAAGTCATTACTTACAGTAGCATCTTAAGGCATTGTTTTCGTAACTCAGTTTTATTAAACATACACCTTCATTAGTCAAAGGAAAACTTTTCAAGTCATTGTATTCAATATTTCCGTTAAACTTACTACATCATGTCATTATTCGGTTTCATAATTAAGTACTTGTTTCAGTCCTCCAATGTAATAAGCAAATTATTCTATTAAGGATAAAGAAATCTTATTTAGAAGAGACATTAAGTTTATTACAACATTTAACGCATACAGTTATTCTTAGTAGTTATACAGGTATTCAAGAAATCATAAGTGTTCAAGAAGCAATCATATACAAGTGTTCTTAGTAGTTATACAAGTGTTCAAGAAAATCATATACAAGTGTTCTTAGTAGTTATACAAGTGTTCAAGAAATCATAAACACTATAGTCTTATATAGAAATAAACATTTGAATTTATAAAAGAATTATAAGTAAAACATGTATTTGATTTCACACAATGAAACTCACTATCCAGCAAGTTAAAAAATCCATCACATGCACAGCATCCCCCTTCCCCTTCTCCAAAATAGATTAGTTTTTGTCCCTTAAATTCCTTTAAAACATAGAAAGCATCGCTATAAACATTATCATCACAAATCAATTCAGGCCAGGACATTAGAAGTACTTCTCTGTCATTACAATAAGTCCTAACTGCTTCTACAGCATCCATTTGTTCAACCTCCATCCACTTACTCTCACCCATATTCGAGTAATTATCTGTAGCTCGTACCACATTAGTATGTCTTATCCTAATAAGATTTTCAATAAAGGCCATACCAGAGAAAACACCAAGTACAGGATCCTGTCCTATAAATCTCATCACTGCCTCTATTTCTATCTTTTGGGGGGTATGATATCCTATTTCTGGTCTCATCTTTATTAAATTTAACGGAAACGATGGAAAGCTCTCCTCCATATGATCAATTAAACTCCAATGTTCATCTTCTTCCGTTTTAGGGTGAATAATACTAAGCTCTTTCACAGTCTTACTATTTACCTGCTGTTGCAGTTCATCCTGGCTCATTATAGTATACACTTCTCGTTCTTCAGAACTCAACTTATTAATAAACCAGTTTGCAGCATTTGGAGAACCAATTTCATCCACAAATTTTCTTATAAAAAATTTATCCTTTAAGTTACATCCTATAGGCACTTCTTCAAATTCTGGAAATATGTATTTAAAACGGGGTTTAGGTCTAAAAGTGCAAATTATTTTATCGCCTTTAAATAACAAAGAAATTTTCTTCATCTCGGCCTTACTAGGAATTTTCGTCAGCAACAACACTTGACAATTCTCATGTTTCTTGAGTACATCTGTAACACTCTCTTTTAAGCTAAATAAGACTATGTCACATTTTATCAATGGAAGTTCTTCTTTCAACTTTATAGAATCACGACCAATCAGTATCATTAAAACATTTTCACTTTTGCTAATAAACTTTGCTAGAGCTGGAACAATGTTCTCATGCGTACATTTATCAGTATGTGTCATCACTTTATAAGTCTGTTTTTCCGCCAGGGGCATATTCTTCCACAAAACAGTCGAAGCTGGACTTTGCCATATAGTTTCTGACACAAGATCAGGCATGCTTCCAAACCCTGGTAGACTCTTCACATCCATCACATGGGGTAAATCTTTAAACAAAGAAAAATACAATATTTAACACAGGGACTATTAAATAATCATAATATTTCAAAACTAAAAGATATTCAATAATAAGCAAAATTATATTACAACAAATATAACGAGTACTGTAAGTACATCATACAATAAGCACTTACTGTATACAGCAGCCATCGATCCGAGTATGTCTTCTCACTGTTGGACCGAGATGGGGAGTTTATGGCAAGATATATCCCGACCTAGCTTATCACATCGGAGATTGTTACGCTCCGCCCCTCTCTCTTAGCTGTAGTTTCCAAATTAGTTATATGTATTATTTTAGATCTACTAGTTTTAACTATGACATTCTCTTCCGTTTATTAGATCCACCCTCTACTTGTTTCTTCTCTCTCCCAGTCCCCGTAACATCTTCTCCAAGAGGTATACGAACCATTAATAATTCTTTTTTATTATTCTTTAAAACATAAGCTAAATGGGCTAGTCCTGGAAAATAGTGTGTCTCCCATTCTTCTTGTTCTTCTTTACTCCATCCTATTCCGTCATTAAACCCAATACCATATGGAATAATTATACGCTGGATTAAATTATTATTTCTTGCTTGACAACAAATTTGTCTTATTGCAGATTTAAAACTCCAACGTTTAATAATATCTTTCTGTAATCCTAGATCTTCATTAGAGCTACTGTATTGAAGTCCTATAATATGAGGTTTTATTTCTGGTTCTGGAGATAAAGCAAGTACTATACCACCAGGAGTTATATTATTCTGTACCACTTCACACTCGGAAACTTTACTGTAAGGATATTTTTCCCATAACAGTTGTGCAAATCCACCAGATAAATTATGAGAATCGTAGACAAGACAGTCTCCAGGTTTTAGAATTTCATCACTAGTAAAATCAGCATCTATAATACACTTATTTAAACGCTTAAGCTTCACTTGCATGTACATAGAACAATCCATCTTGAAGTAAGACAGAAAAAGTTTCGTACCTCTTCCTATATACTCAGAAAAGTAGAGTTGACATTTAGACATTAAAAAAGGGAGAAAATAAACACACGAGTTTCTATTTTGTTATTTAATGTGTAAAAATGTACAATGTATTTAATTTGTAAAAATGTACAAAGTATAAATTATTTACAGACATTATTATTATTCCAATCCATCTTCTCTTCTAAATTTGTAAAACTACTACTAACACACATTGTAACATTAGTATCAACAGACGTAGTAACATTAACAGGTGTTGAATTAATTGTATCAGACAACTTAGTGTTGATAGAAGGTGAACTAGCATCAGCGGTAGCAGGCGTAGCATCATCTTCAGGTGTCCTAGCAGCATCAGTAGCATTAGTTGTGGGTCCATTTTGAAGAACAGCAATGTATGGAATCTTATTTTCAAAGATGCCGTGGGTGGATGACTGAGGAGGAACGATGTTTTCGGGACGTACTATGAAGAGTACAATACCTCGTTTTCGTAGTTTTTGTCCTATTTTCTCAAGTATAGGCAAATATTTACTTTCCCATACTGCGCAGTTGTCCAAATAACTTGACATGCCAAACCCATATGGAATAATAATTCTCTTAACACATCTTTTAAGAATGAAAACAAGGGCTTCCTTCAGAGCATTTTCAAACCAGCGCCATCTCTGATATTCTGTATCTTTTTCAAGTCCATCGTAAAAATGTTCATCTAAACTTCGTACTTCACACGGAGGATTTTCATATGCTGGTAAAGTTGCAGGTCTACTAGCAAACTGAGTCACTAATCCAATAATAAGGGGTAGATGGGGATCTTCATCCATCCTGTTGTTAAATTCAGGTGGTTCTCCAATATGTATACTGCCAGGGTTACTGCGATAAGATACAACAGCCCTGTTTTTGTAAGGAAAGTTTTCACGATGTAATCTCGCATATGGGTAACGATCCCACAATCCTTGCACAATTTTACACATTTGTACACTCGTAGCATCAAGATCGTACAATAAACAGTCGTGATTATTGTAGACGGACAGGGAGGCAAAGTCTCCAATAATAGTCTTTATCTCCATAGCCTTGAATATCCAAGCTTGAAGTAGATTCTGACATCCAAGAAGAGGAGGACACCGTAAGAGATCACTCCGGGGGAAGCATATATACATCTTTAGGCTGCGCGTAGAAACACTGCGCACACAAAAGGTTGCCAAGTGTTACTTGCTCTTCCTCTGCATAATCTCCTCGTTAAACAGTAATTTAACTTCCACTCCGTAGGGTTTTAACTGTTTATACATATCTTCAATAACAGGAAGATAAGTATTTTCCCAAACTTTATCTCTTCGAACACATGTAATCCCAATTCCTGTTGGTATTATAACTCTCATAATTTGAGGAGAGCCCTTGATAAAGTTAAATAAATCTTTCATACCATTCTTGAAGTAGACGAGACGATTAATGGATGTATCTTCGTTTAATCCAGCGAGCATGTTTCTGTCTTTTGAGTTTTCTATAATTCCCTGAGCAATGTTATTACTTTCTATAGGTAATCCAATACCGTATTGAGTGGCTATAGCAACAATAAACGGAAGATTTTCTCCTTTAGAGATATGAATTGTTCCTGGTACTGGACGATCTTCAGGGATACATCTCTTAAGACTGTACAAGGGTCGGCGAACATTATAAGCGTCAGCATGAGAATATTTCTTGGCTAAGTCTAGGGCCATTCCTCGGGGAACACAGGATATACAGTTCACTCCGTACACAATACAGGTTTCATTATTACAAAATGAATCGTCGGTTAAATAACCCTGACAAGTTGTCAGAACAGTATCCATGGTGAATTTTCTTCCTCGTAAGGTAGTAGATACGATCCAGATAGTCGTAATAATATCCCTAATGTGAGGTCCGCGCTCTTATATTGGGGGGAATGTAAAAGTTACCACTTATTTGAATATATTAATAAGGATTTTTGTTACCCTAGAATATTATTATATATGACATTATAACTAATAGTATATTTCATTTTAGGATATAGATGCTTTAAGCATATATTTTTAATTAGATTAAATAAGAATTTACTACTAAATTATATATATATCTATCATTATGTACGGCAGCTACGAATAATGACGTAACAGTATACTTTTAGCGAGATTGCCAAAGTGATGTATTTTTCTAATAAGTCTAATAAATAATGAAAGTAGTTTACTAAGTATTTATATAAGAGCTTTATTTAATTATGAAACTTTAAGGATTTTTAAATAGAGAAGTATTTAGAGGAAATTACTGTCTATTATAAATGGGGAAACTGTTAAATATGTAGCGATGTACGATACTTATTTTAGGGATATATATACTTGCTTATCCTACTCTAATAGTTAGTGCTGCCCTCACACGATGGATCCTTTGTGTGCCAGGAAGTTTTACAGTATAGAAAGCCTTAAATGTGCAGGAGTTAGACTACAAACATTTGTGGATTGGCCCGTTAAGTGGTTAAACCCTATTGACTTAGTTGAAGATGGGTTCTATTACCTTCGCAATAGTGATTACTGTTTGTGTGCATTTTGTTATTGTATAGTAGGTGCATGGATTGTTGGTGATACCCCCAGAAGACGTCATAAGATCATTAATCAAGACTGTGCCTTTATTAGAGGCAAGAGGAGTGACAATGTTTCTTTAGAGGTGTCTGAGATAGCTTTCAAATATGGACTGGAATTTGTTTCCCATAAAATAGAACTGGGAAATAAGAAAATAAGTGATAGTAGTAAGTATATATTCTTATGATGTATTCTTATACCAGTCTTATATACTCTGTACAAAACTTGATTGCTTAAATAGATACTTCTTATTCTTCTAAAGAATAATTTACGTAACTACGTTATATTTTTTAGGTGGTGCTCCTCCTAAGGAAGATCTGGGATTGATAAAATTTAGGAAATCGCTGAATCCAGGATTGGTAACTTATAAATGTCGCCTAGAGACATTTGATATGACATGGCCTGGAAGCGTCAAGCAAACTTCTCATGAGCTGGCAGAAGCTGGTTTTTTTTACTGTGGTATGAAGTGTTTTAACTATTTTAAACTTAATAGAGTTATAAGTAAAGAAATAATGAATATTAGTTAAAAGATAGTAACGAGATAATGCTGGATTGTTTTATGGTTTTCAGGTATAAGTGACCACGTCTGCTGCTATCACTGCGCCTGTGGAATACGAAATTGGAGACCAGAAGATGATCCTTGGACGTTACATGCGAGATGTAGTCCAGAATGTGCTTACATTATTCTTGCAAGGGGCAAGGAATTTGTTAAGAATGCTAGATTGACAATACCATTACCTATAAAACCTATAGACAATGATTTAATTAATATCTTAATGGAGGGTATGGATAAGTTCAAACATCTGATTCATCAAAAATTAATACCTGTGGAGAGTATAAGATATGCTTTAAGTGAGTACCTTAAGGAATCCAGAGATTTGTTACCTTTTATTATACAAAGTAGATGTCTAGAAATCGTGTTGAGGTATATGCAAGAGGGAACAGATATTTATTTACGGGTACGGGACTTAATTTATGAAGCAGTTGATGATAAAAAGGAACAAGAAGTTACGCTTGAAGATCTGGGATTGAAAACTTTACCGGAGACTTGTACTAACACTGTTGAAAACAAGGACTGTACAGAACAATCTTGGGAAGAAGATATTTTATGCAGAGTTTGTATGGATAAAAATATAAATATTGTAATACTACCATGTAAACATATGGTGACATGCAGTGGTTGTCTTTTAGCTCTGAAATGCTGTCCAATTTGTAGAGGAAATATTTTATATATAATAAATCCAATTGCTTCTTGAACACTTATGATTTTCTTGAACACTTGTATAACTACTATGAATACCTGTATATGATTTTCTTGAACACTTGTATAACTACTAAGAACACTTGTATATGATTGCTTCTTGAACACTTATGATTTCTTGAATACTTGTATAACTACTAAGAATAACTGTATGCGTTAAATGTTGTAATAAACTTAATGTCTCTTCTAAATAAGATTTCTTTATCCTTAATAGAATAATTTGCTTATTACATTGGAGGACTGAAACAAGTACTTAATTATGAAACCGAATAATGACATGATGTAGTAAGTTTAACGGAAATATTGAATACAATGACTTGAAAAGTTTTCCTTTGACTAATGAAGGTGTATGTTTAATAAAACTGAGTTACGAAAACAATGCCTTAAGATGCTACTGTAAGTAATGACTTAGTGCACAGGCAAGTATCTTTAATTGTACGAAGATGTCTTAGAATGATTTATATTGACCTTATTTTGAAAATGGATAACTGCTAAATGCTCAGTAGTAACTTACTGTGAATTAGTAATGTTACTGTTGTTGTTGTTGTTGTTGTTAATAACGATGATCTACTTACTTACTTACTAAAATGACAGAAACAACTAGTTTTGAGAATTAGTACAGAGATGATTAGAGAATATGTAGTGGACTGTAATGAACGGGTAAGAACATGTAGCGGAGGGATGGAGGAAAATTGTAAGAAAGGGTTGAAAGTTGGGATGTGTAAAGGATTGAGAGATTGTAAGGGATGGTATCAAGATGTGCGGAAAACATGCTACAACATGTAAAGTAGACAGTGTAGTGAGTTGGGCGGTGAACAAGCTAGGACTTGTAATGGATGGAAGGAGTCGGGTATATTTACATATGACTCATGTTTAAATAAGATATGGGACACAGTAATACACGCTACAACATGTAAAGTAGACAGCGTAGTAAGATGCGAGGCGAACATGCTGAGACATGTAAAGGAATGAGAGAGAGATTGTAAGGGTTGGTACCAAGATGAGCGGAAAACATGCTATAACATGTAAAGTAGAAATAGCGTAGTGAGTTGGGCGGTGAACAAGCTAGGACTTGTAATGGATGGAAAGAGTCGGGTATATTTACATATGACTCATGTTTAAATAAGATAGAGGAGACGGTAATAGTTGTTTAAGTCTTGTATAAAATGGGAAAGAACTAGAGAATATGTAAGACTAAGTACAGATCTGAACTTACAGAGAATATGCTATGAACGGGGAAAGAACGCAAATTAACAGCTACATTTAAATTTATGAGACTTGGATGAGATAGAGGAAGGTGGGAGGGGGTGAAAGATAATTATACAGGTTGGGGTTATGTGTGTACTCCGATAAGAGTTAGGCTGGAGACGGACTTGATCGAATATATTTATGTCTGATGATCTAAGGCTAATGTCCAGATTAATTTTACTACGTTAGAAATAAGGTGATCTTAAATCTCAGGTGATTTAGTTGGAAAATAAAGAACTTGCACAAATGAACTAAGCTGGGGCACAAGAGTTGAAACTTGATAACTGAACTGGTTTTTATTTACTATGTCTGAAAATGTAGTTGGGTGATTTGGACTGAGAGTAATGAATTTACAAAAGTGAGCTTGGACAGAGGACAAGAGCTAGAGTTTTATAATTGTTTACTTCATATTTACTATGTCTGAAATACAGAGGGTAAAAATTTCAGGGAAATTGATGGGTTATTTACAAAGATATGAAAGAGAACTAAGGCGGGGACGAGAGCTGGAGCTCAGTAACTGACTTGATCTTATTTACTAACTTTGAAGTATGTCTGCTTTTAAATTTCGGGGAAATTGGTCTGTTACTAACGATCTTAGTACAAAGAACTAAGGTGGAGGACGAGAGCTGGAGCTCGATAACTGACTTGATTTTATTTACGGTGTCTGAAATACAGAGGGTAAAAATTTCAGGGAAATTGATGGGTTATTTACAAAGATATGAAAGAGAACTAAGGCGGGGACGAGAGCTGGAGCTCAGTAACTGACTTGATCTTATTTACTAACTTTGAAGTATGTATGCTTTTAAATTTCGGGGAAATTGGTCTGTTACTAACGATCTTAGTACAAAGAACTAAGGTGGAGGACGAGAGCTGGAGCTCGATAACTGACTTGATTTTATTTACGGTGCCTGAAATACAGAGGGTAAAAATTTCAGGGAAATTGATGGGTATTTACAAAGATATGAAAGAGAACTAAGGAACGAGAGCTGGAGTTCAGTAACTGACTTGATCTTATTTACTAACTTTGAAGTACTGTTTTAAATTTCGGGGAAATTGGTCTGTTACTAACGATCTTAGTACAAAGAACTAAGGCGGGGACGAGAGCTGGAGCTCAGTAACTAACTTGATTTTATTTACGGTGTCTGAAATACAGAGGGTAAAAATTTCAGGGAAATTGGACTGTTACTAACGATCTTGTATAAACGAACTAAGGTGAGGGACGAGAGCTGGAGCTCGGTAACTGTTTTGATCTTATTTACGGTGCCTGAAATACAGAGGGTAAAAATTTCAGGGAAATTGGACTGTTACTAACGAAGATACGAGAGAGAGCTAAGGCGGAGGACAAGCGCTGGAGCTTGGTAACTAAATTACTGTATTGAACTACGTTTGAAATATGATTATTTTTAAATTTTAGAGGGATTGGAATGATAGTATTCATTATACGACAGGGGACTAAGGTGGGGGAACGTGAGCTAGAACATGCTTACTAACACGATTTATTTGTGTAAAACTGACTTGCTTAATGAAAAGGAGCAAACATACGATGTTGGAAAATAGTTGAACTGAACTGAATGAAAGGAGAGAGAGAGGAGGGACGGTCCAGATATTATGGAGAAGATAAGATATGATAAGAGGCGACTGGCTGGCCGGGCGTAAGGTAAATAAAGGTGACGCGAGAGATTGCGAGGTAAGGGGGGGGAGGGAGGGGGGTGTGATGTACGAGCCCCTGAAAACCCTGACTTACACAGATAACTTTCTAAATTTACATGAATAACTAAGGCTTACATAGACGATTTTGTAAGTTGAAAACATGTAAAATATGTCCGTAGAGTTCTCCTGGAAACCCTAAAGAGCTACATACGTTACTTGAATTTGTCCTATAAGCCCTTAACAAACTTCTAAGTCTCGGAAATTATTTTTCTCATAAGAAATCCTTACTTCTAAAATCTGTGACTGACAAAATTTACCTGAAAACCCCAGACACGAATTTCCAGCTACACAGTGAATTTTACCAGAAAAAAAAAACAGTCCACAGTTCTGTGGCTCTTACAGTCCACAGGGGTCCTCTCTTACAGTCCACAAAAAAAAAAAAGGGCCGCTGGCTCTTACAGTCCACAGGGGTCCTCTCGCCAAAAAAAAAAAATGGCTCTTCCTCCCTACTACTGGCTCTTACATGAGTACACCTCCCACATGAGTACACCCGTGCTGCTTGAGGTGCCACCAAAACCACCACCACCACCAACACCATCATCCCACTTGAGTACACCCGTGTTGCTTGAGGTGCCACCACCACCACCACCACCAGCTACACCTCTATCATGTCACATGAGTACACCCTTGTTGCTTGAGGTGCCACAACCACAAGCACCACCATCAGCTACACCTCCATCATCTCACATGAGTACACCCGTGCTGCTTGAGGTGCCACCAACACCAATACCACCACCACCACCACCACCAGCTACACCAGCAACATCCCACATGAGTACACCCGTGCTGCTTGAGGTGCCTCCACCACCACCACCACCACCAGCTACACCACCATCATCCCACATGAGTACACCCATGCTGATTGAGGTACCACCACAACCACCACCATCATCCCACATGAGTACACCCGTGTTGCTTGAGGTGCCACCACCATAACCACCACCACCACCAGCTACACCACCATCATCTCACATGAGTACACCGGTGCTGCTTGAGGTGCCACCACCACCACCACCAGCTACACCTCCATCATCTCACATGAGTACACCCGTGCTGCTTCAGGTACCACCACCACCACCATCACCACCACCACCAGCTTCACCAGCATCATCCCACATGAGTACACCCGTGCTGCTTGAGGTGCCACCACCACCACCATCACCACTACCACCAGCTACACCACCATCATCCTACATGAGTACACCCGTGCTGCTTGAGGTGCCACCACCACCACCATCACCACTACCACCAGCTACACCACCATCATCCCACATGAATACACCCGTGCTGTTTGAGGTGCCAACACCACCATCACCACCATCAGCTACACCACCATCAGCTACACCAACATCATCCCTCATGAGTACACCCTTGCTGCTTGAGGTGCCACCACCACCACCTCCACCACCACGACCAGCTACACCACCATCATCCAACATGAGTACACCCGTGCTGCTTAAGGTGTCACCACCACCACCACCACCAGCTACACCACCACCACAACCTCCACCACCACCACCACCAGCTACACCACCACCACCACCAACAGCTACACCACTACCACCAGCTACACCACCATCATCTCACATGAGTACAACCTTGCTGCTTGAGGTACCACCACCACCACTACCAGCTACACCACCATCATCTCAAATGAGTACACCCGTGCTGCTTGAGGTGCCACCACCACCACTACCACCACCACCACCAGCTACACCACCTCGACAACCACCACCACCAGCTACACCACCACCACCAGCTACACCACCATCATCCCACATGAGTACACCCTTGCTGCTTGAGGTACCACCACCACCACCACCACCATAATCCCACATCAGTACACCCGTGCTGCTTGAGGTGCCACAACAACCACCACCATCATCCCACTTGAGTACACCCGTGCTGCTTGAGGTGCCACCACCACCACCATCACTAGCTACACCACCATCATCCCACATGAGTACACCCTTGCTGCTTGAGGTACCACCACCACCACCACCACCACCACCACCATAATCCCACATGAGTATACCCGTGCTGCTTGAGGTACCACCACCACCACCACCACCACCACCATAATCCCACATGAGTACACCCGTGCTGCTTGAAGTGCCACCGCCACCACCACCACCACCACCAGCTACACCACAATCATCTCACATGAGTACACCCGTGCTGCTTGAGGTGCCACCACCACCAGCACCACCACCAGCTACACCAGCATCATCCCACATGAGTACACCCGTGCTGCTTGAGGTGCCAAAACCACCACCACCACCACCACCACCACCACCACCAGCTACACCACCATCATCCCACATGAACATACCCGTGCTGCTTGAGGTGCCACCAACACCTCCACCACCATCACCATCACCACCACCAGCTACACAACCATCAACCCACAAGCGTACACCCGTGCTGCTTAAGGTGCCACCACCACCACCACCAGCTACACCACCATCATCCAACATGAGTACACCCGTGCTGCTACAGATGCCATAAACACCACCACCACCAGCTACACCACCATCATCCCACATGAGTACACCTGTGGTGCTTGAGGTGCCACCAACACCACCACCACCACTCCCAACTACACCACCATCATCCCACATGAGTACACCCTTGCTGCTTGAGGTGCCACCACCACCACCACCACCACCAGCTACACAACCATCATCCCACAAGCGTACACCCGTGCTGCTTAAGGTGCCACCACCACCACCACCAGCTACACCACCATCATCCAACATGAGTACACCCGTGCTGCTTCAGATGCCATAAACACCACCACCACCACCAGCTACACCACCATCATCCCACATGAGTACACCTGTGGTGCTTGAGGTGCCACCAACACCACCACCACCACTCCCAACTACACCACCATCATCCCACATGAGTACACCCGTGCTGCTTGAGGTGCCACTACCACCACCAGCAACATCTCACATGAGTACACCCGTGTTGCTTGAGGTACCACCACCACCACCACCACCACCTCCAGCTACACCACCATCATCTCACATGAGTACACCCGTGCTGCTTGAGGTGCCACTACCACCTCCACCAACATCTCACATGAGTACACCCGTGTTGCTTGAGGTGCCACCATCACTTCCACCACCAACACCACGACCGCCAGCTACACCACCATCATCCCACATGAGTACACCAGTGCTCTTTGAGGTGCCACTAGCACCACCACCAGCTACACCACCATCATCCCACATGAGTACCTCCGTGCTGCCTGAGGTTCCACTACCAACACCACCATCATCCCACATGAGTACACCCGTGCTGCTTGAGGTACCACCATCACCACCACCACCAACACCACCATCATCCCACATGAGTACACCCGTGCTGCTTGAGGTACCACCATCACCACCACCACCACCACCACCACCAGCTACACCACCATCATCCCACATGAGTTCACCCTTGGTGCTTGAGGTGCCCCCACCACCACCACCACCAGCTACACCACGACCACAACCACCACCACCAGCTACACCACCACCACCACCACCAGCTACACCACCACCAGCTACACCTCCACCACCACCACCACCACCAGCTACACCACCACCACCAGCAACACCACCATCATCCCACATGAGTACACCCGAGCTGCTTGAGGTGCCACCAAAACCACTACCACCACCAACACCATCATCCCACTTGAGTATACACGTGCTGCTTGAGGTGCCACCACCACCACCACCACCAGCTATGTAACAAACTAGGCTGGTTGTAAGAATTATTCAGAGTGGTTTATCGACAAAAGAGAATGGGAAGGTGGGCCCGCGTGGTGACCCGGGACCTGACCCCAGGGGAATTCGCGGTGAAAATAATCGACGCCTTGTTCATAGCTGCGTATAATGAATCATCCTATAGTATTCAGTAATTTAGAGAAATTAGCCTTTATTCATTTTGTATTAAAATTGTTTTGTATAATATTACTGGGTACAATATCAAGAGTATTCTAATCATTGAGTTAAGTCACCATCAGTGACGTCACGAATCAGATCTAAGTTGTAAGGCGCGAGTGACCGGCGGTCATAGGTCATCAGAGTTGACATGTCCACTATTTCTCAAAGTTTTAATAACCATTTTGGTGATCGGGAACAGCCCTGCTGTTAGATGCTTGTGTAATTTAACTTCAGTAAAATAATTCAACCAGTCTGGATCAATTAAGTACAACAGAGGTTAATTGTTATAACTTAAACCTGGCTAAGTAACTTGGTAAGCGATGCGGAACAATACAATGCTCTAGTCTGGGGAAGACCAGAGACGAGGAGAGATCAGTGTGGACGCCAGATCAACTGGGGGAGGTCAGCCCATCTCACCTCTCCCCCAAGACCAGCCCAACATCTTTAGCTGGTCAACATTGAGGTATAGTTGCTATTGTTATTTATAGGGATTGTCAACTCATTGCCGTTCAGGTCAAGTAGGGAGTGTTAAAGTGACAGGGAGTGAACATATTTAGATTTTGTTTTAGTTTTCTTTTAATAAATTAATTAGTTAATAATTTGCATTTTATATTTCCATGTGTTTATGTGAACTTGTCCTGGTCACGTGGTCCACACGAGGCAGAGTTGGATTGGGCGCCGATTCTAACATCGAGTCGGAATTCATCATTCCCGTGTAATTAATTCCACACTCCAAGTTTCCAAGGTCATCGGTTACTAGTGGGGATCAAGCCCCAAGGTTGATTAATTAGCATGATCGATTCAGACCTCGATCATTGCTCTGTGTTACTGGTCTGGTGGTGGCGGCGGAGGCGACTCTAGGGTTTTGCTCAAAGCCTAGGTCACGTCATACTGGTTGTAGAATCCTAAGTCGGTCAATCGTCTTAGGACCACGTGGCGTGGAGTCGGCTTTAGTAAAAGTCTTGGAGTCCCTTGTAGAGAATAAAAAGTAAGAATACGGGTAGAGGGGGGAAAAGAAGGAAAGATAAGTCAAGAAACCCTACCCGTGTTACAATGGTGCACAGTGGTGGATTCAACAATTTTGTTTGAAATTGTTGAAAGGCTCACGCGTCTAGCCATTCGAACACGTGCGTGGATGCTAGGGAGACAGCCGCGGGCCTGGATTAGTTGTGCGCCTCACAACAGTGCGTTTGAGTGGGGATTGGCGAATCTTGGGTCATGCGGGCTGATATGATTAAGGTTTAGTTAGTAAGATTAGGCTGTTAAGATTTATTGAATAGGAGACCGCTCCGAGTTGATTGGACTGGGTACCATACTCGACCCATTGCAATTAATTCAGAGGTGTTGAGAGCCGCCATACTCTCAACAGCAGTTCCTTGTGGGCTGTCTGGGCGGATATATCTGTGGGACGCCAGGAGATAGATCCGAGGGCGTTGTTAGACGACCCGAAACGCTAGGAAAAACGTAAATCCGTGAAGGGCGTTGCGGCCTCCGAGGGACGGACTAGTAACCTACCTAGCAATGATTCAACAACTAAGTGATCGCACGCTTAGTGGAGGTTGAGTCGTCCCTAGTCGTAATTGTTGCTGAAAGCTGCGTGTCGCTCTGTTAGAACCTAGATGGTCAAGACCCCTAGGCTAGGTGTGGTACGGCGAGTCGGTAGGAGCAATTATAAGATTAAGTCGAGTGTATTTTTGAATTAAGTATACTTAAATTTATAAAGTAATTCCGTTTATTTGCGTTGTTCTAGAGATTAATTTTTTTTTCCCTAAATTCAATCCCCGGTTAAATGTTTTTCCCAAGTGTTAGTATTTTCTTGCATATTAGGCTAAGTGCGTACATTAAGGTTGCTATTCCCTGTTGTATTAGTCTAGTTCAGAGGCGTTGTTTCTAGAGCGTAGTTAATCCTCTGGACTTAAGGCTATTGGTCGGTCACTATAGTTAGTGAAGGAGTTTGTTAAGGAATAGTAATTTTCGTGTAAATATTTCATAGAGCTTGTGGAAATATTTCTCAGTATTTCGGGATAAGTTTTCGGCTAAGTCAACGTCGGAAAGTCGTTAACTGTAATTAATTTGTATTCGTGGGTCACGTATATGTTCTGGGCGTCATTAGGATTCCCCAGTCGATGCGGATAATATTATTCTAGTGTTTACCAGTAAGACGGTAGAATTGCGTTTTTTTAGACTTAGATTTTTTTTTGTAGAAACAGACACGTAGGTGGAAAATTTTCTAAGTCCAGCTTGAGCTAGAATCTGACTTTTTGGCGGAAATTCGAATTTTCATGTTTCGTGTATATTCTGGGGCCAGTATTACCCTCTAGTGCGCGCAAGGGACGTAATTCTGTTCTGAAGCATTAAACAGTGATAAGTACATTTTTGCCGAATTAAGTTATTTTTCGAGAAAATCGAGTTGTAATTTTGTCAGAGTCCATTTGAGGTGAAAATCTCGGATTTTGATGAAAATTCGAATTAGTGAGTGTTAAAACCGCCCGATGTGTCAGTATTGTTCGGCCTACAGCGTCAGTATTAAATAATAACGTATTTATATCTGGGAACGAGAAACCCAAATTTTGGTGAATTAAAGGAATTTTGTGATATTTAGGGTGATAGAATTTTTCCCTCGGAGTCAGGAAAATTGGCAGAGTCCAGTATTTGAGTAAAAAAACGCAGTTTTTTGTGTAAATTCATTTTTTGGTAAGCAAATATAGGTCCTGGGTGTCTATATTAATCGCTAGAGCGGTTTATTAAAGTAAAACTAGTAATTTTCCTTCAGAACAAAAATTTTGATTTTTCAGCGTTTTAAGCGAAAAAGCGCAGGACTTTGTTTTTTTTCAGCGCAGCTGGTCCCGCTCCATCAGTCATCACGCTGCTCACTTCAAGTGCGTTTAGTATTCAAATACAGTAAATATTCTTTATTAATCCATCACGAGTGCTGCGCGTTAGTTGCGTTATCATTTAAATTGTTTTATATAAAATAGATTCTTTAATTTTTTTTAATGTAAAGGACTTAGGTTCAGCAATAGAACTGCGGGATATTTCACGGTCAGACACGAGTGCGGGGCAGACACTCATTCATTGGATTCACTTCAGCGATTCTCTCGATTAATTGTTGTTTTCCTATTTTGGGAATTTAGTAGTTTTCTCTTGGAAAAGAGTTGTGATTTTTTTTTATTTGTATAAGATCACGGTTGTAGTGAGTCCGGGTCGAGGGTGTACTAAAGGGTAGTTTAGAAGAGACATGGCACACCAGGAATCACAGAAAATGTTTAACCCAGATAGTGACCAGTCAGTAGGGACCAGTGGGAGTGGAAGTGTAGAGGACAGCACCTCTTCCGACACCACTGGGGACCGCTCAGGTACACCTCATCCACCACTACAACAACCCCAACCCCACCTCCCATACCAACCCCATCCTCAATTCCCGTACCAACCCCATCCTCAATTCCCATACCAACCCCATCCTCAATTCCCATACCAACCCCATCCTCAGTTCCCATACCAACCCTTCCCCCAACCCCAGGCCACTCCATACCCATTCCAACCCCAGGCCACCCCATACCCATTCCAACCCCAGGCCACCCCATACCCATACCCATTCCAACCCCAGGCCACCCCATACCCATACCCATTCCAACCCCAGGCCACCCCATACCCATTCCAACCCCAGGCGACCTCATACCCACCCCAACCTCAATCCACACCCCAACCTGAAGTCACCCACACCATACCTCAACCCCAACCTCAATCCACACCCCAACCCGAGGCCACCCACGCCATACCTCAACCCCAGCCTCCATCCACACCCCAACCCGAGGCCACCAACACCATACCTCAACCCCATCCTCCATCCACACCCCAACCCAAGGCCACCCACACCGTACCTCAGCCCGAACCCCAACCTCAACCCAGTTCCCAACCCCAGGACCCACCCACTGCCAGTAGCCCAGCGTCACACAAACCGGGAATTGTGAGTCTGATTCCCAAGTTGACTCTTCCGACACTCAGAGGTAGGGAGTTGCCGCTTATTAAGGTGGAACGCAACCGCCGAGTGAAAGACTGGCTTTGTGAGATTAGTTCGATGCTGGAGGCTGTCCCAGAGGATAGTTCGAAAATTACTCTCGCTATGGGGTCTTGCGTGGATGTAGCCAGTCCACTGGCGAGACTGACAGAGTTTCAGCACCTGACGACTTGGCCACAGTTTGTCCAAGCGATTAGGGACAGATTCAAAGGCAAGGTGTCAGAGGACGAGGCTCATTTTTATCTCCAGTCACTTAAGAGGGATGACCGAAGCACTGTCAAGGATTTCGGGTCAATATTAAAGAGCAGGGTTGACGACCTCACTAAGGAACTGGGGTTAGATTCGAGTCAGGCAGAGCGATTCGCTAAACAATTGTTCTGCAAAACGTTACCTTATGATATGGGACCATTGTTACTTGCGGGGGGAGCGGGTGAGAGTTATAAAGACCTAGTCCAACAGGCCGCCACAGCCCTAGACAGGCAGACGCGCGCAGGGACATCGGGCACTCAGTTGTCGCCATACGTAGAGGCGGTAAGTAAAGGCGAGGGAGCCAAGCCGAGTCACTGTGGCGCGGGTTCATCAGGTGGGAAGCAGCCCTCAGCTGCAAGTTCGAGCCACCCTGCGCGGGGTAACAACAGAGATCCGCGGAGGTGTTACTCCTGCGGGATGCGTGGGCATATACAGAGGGACTGTAAAGTCACTATTACGAGAGCATGAAAGCAGGCTCCTAGTGATTGTAGGCCTACTTTTGAGGTGAAAGTGGAAGGTGTGAGATTGACAGCTTTTGTTGATACAAGAAGCCAGGCAACGGTAATTAAAAAGTCAGCCTTCAGCAATTTTAGGTATGCACGTCTTAAACGTTGCGCAAAGACATTAACAGCGGTCAATGGGGAAAAGATTGAGATCGTAGGTCAAGGTACGGTTAATTTTGAGATTGATGGGGAATTGCAGCCTCACACATGTACGATCGTAGAGAACCTTGATTTTCCTGGTCACATCTTAATGGAAACTGATTTTCTGTCGCGGTTTGATTATTCCTTGTCTGCTCAAAAAGGGGCTAGGAACTGCAGGTTGCAGTTGGGACAGACTTCCTACCCAGTGGAGATGATCGACCATCCCCCAGTTGTAGCTTCAATTAAGAGGAAGCTGAAATATAATGCGCACTATCCAAAATTGATTTTTAAGTCTCTTCCAGACACAGTTAAGAGGTCATGCGCATTGCATGCATTGACCAAACAGAGTTGCCCACCACATTCTGTTAAATTTATTAGAGTAGCCGTGGGACGTCACATCCAACCAGGTACCACCCTTCAGGTGGCCGGGAGATGTGACAGCTTATTAATTCCTCATCACTTAGTTGTAGTGCTCGATAAAGGTGCACTCATTCCGGTTGTCAATCTTTCACATAAGACTTTTCGCTTCAGGGCAGGTGATAGGGTATCTCTGGGAACCATGGTGGAGGACACAGAAATCTTTCACCATGAGTCAGCTGAGACGCCAGCCGTCACTGCACAATGTAGTGCACTGAACATGTTGAATTCTAAAACACCATCCAAAGTAAAATACGAGACGAGAGATGTTGCACAGAATATCGAAGAAGTAGAAAAATTAATATCAGGACTTGACTTGCAACATGTTACACAGGCTGATAGGAAGGCACTGAGAGGAGTTCCACGAAAATTCCCGAAATTGTTTGCGACAGAGGATGACCAGATTGGTCTCCTTGATAAGATCGAGCACACCATTCTAACTGGTGATCATTTGCCTGTGTACACGAGACAGTGGAGGTTGCCGGAACAGGCAAAGAATGTTATCAGGGAGGAGTGCCAGAAAATGTTGAGACAGGGCGTGATAGAGCCTAATACGTCACCGTGGCTCTCTCCTGTTGTGCTAGTTCGGAAACCGGACGGTAGTTATCGTTTCTGTGTTGACTACCGAAAGGTGAACGAATTAACTAAGGGTGATGTGTATCCGTTGCCCTGAATACAGGAGATAATAGATCAATTTGGTGCTGCTAAGTATTTCTCAACTCTTGACGCAAAATCGGCGTATTGGACGATCCCGGTGGCAGAACAGGATAGGGAAAAAACAGCATTCTCGGATGGTAGGCACACTTATCAATTCCGTAGGATGCCGTTTGGTTTGAAGACAGCGCCTTCGTCGTTTCAGAGGGCCATCAACTTCATTCTTAGTCCGGTACTGGGTAGGCATTCTTTAGCGTACCTGGATGACGTGGTGATATATTCCAGGACGTTTGAGGAACACCTACAGGACTTGACTGAGACTTTGAAGTTGTTAGATCAGGCAGGTTTCAGGCTGAATGTTCAAAAGTGCACCCTGGCGGCTCAGAAATTCAAATTTCTGGGGTTCCAGGTGTGCCCAGACGGTATGCGACCTGACCCAGATTCTTGCCGCGCCATTGCTGACATGCCTACTCCAAGGACAGCAAAGGACGTGCGTAGGTTTTTGGGGGCGGCCGGATATTTTCGTCGTCATATTGAAGGTTTCGCTGGCATTTCAGCACCCCTGACTGATCTGACAAAGAAAAATGCGAAGTTTATGTGGAAATCTGAACATGACGAGGCCTATCGCAAACTGAAAGACCAACTAATCACGACACCGGTATTAGCTATTCCCGATTTTGAGAAAGAGTGGGAAGTGCACACTGACGCCAGCGGTATTGCTATTGGCGGGTGCTTAATTCAGCGAGATGCGGATAATTTACCCCATCCAGTAGCCTATTTCAGTAGGAAGGTCAAGGGACCTGAAGTTCGTTATTCAGCTACGGATCGGGAGGCACTGGCAGTAGTAGAATCAGTTAGGTATTTCGAGCCTTACCTATTTCAGCGGCATTTTGTAATCTACACAGACCATCGAGCGTTAACACACATATTTAAGAAGCGAACAAAATGCCCACGAATGTCACGCTGGTCTCACGAACTTTCGGCCCACTCATTCCAGATCTTGTACAAGCCTGGTCCAGCACATGTTGTGCCAGACACCCTAAGTAGAAATATAGCGGCAGTTCAGATTAATGAAAATATTGAAACCATTCCATCAGATAAAATAAGAGAATACCAGATGAGCGAGCCTAGATGGAAAGAAATTATTGAGTATTTAGGAGGAAAATGCCCGAAGAAGAAAAAGAAGTTACCTATTCATGATTTTGAAATGAAACAGGGCGTCCTGTATTATGTTAATAGCCAGAATGATAGGGCAGTATTTCAGCTAGTTATTCCGGACGCGTTGCGGTCATCAGCGTTAAAGCTTGCGCATGCTTCTAAAATTGCAGGGCATCCGGGGGTCTTTAAAACCCACTTGAAAGCAAAGTCTCTATTTTATTTTCCAGGATTACTTTCTGAAGTAATCAATTTCGTGAAGTCGTGCCCTCGTTGCCAGAGGAGGAAAGGCACCATTAAGGTACAAGCCCCACTTCAGGAATTTCCTGATATTCGTGAACCGTTAGATCGTGTGGGGGCCGATTTGATTGATTTACACCACAGTCATTCAGGTAACAGATACGTGTTGGTGTTAGTTGACCATCTGTCTAGATACACTACACTCCCAGCAAACACAAATCATCTACACAACGTTCGCCTATCTCTTCCCATAGGTGTGGGAATGATTTGCATTGAGAATGGTGCAGGAGAGCCTTTGAGAAACTTTTACTCAAAAAATCTAAACACAAAGGTTTAATTATAAATTGTTTTTCTACAATTATTTTCTTCCAAATGTAAAACAAATAGTTTTTACATGTTTAAATATAAAATTTATGGTGTTTTTTTGTAAAATTCATTAATAAATTGTGAATGATATATATTGGCTGAGTAAAACCTTTAAAATCCATTTAGTTATAATATGAACAGAAAAAAGTAGTTTTCCAAATTTTCTAAAAATCGCTCTTTTTATCACAATTTGACTCCTTATGCATTCCACTAAACACTAATATCATGTTTAAATATATAATTTATGTATTATTCCCTAAGATAATTTATATAAATTATAAAAGTTGCTGGAAAGTGGTGAGAAAGAATCTGAAAACGTTTTGTTGTCTTATATTGGCGTGTTCTTATTAACTAGAGTGAGTAAGAGTGAGCGAGAGTGGGTAAGAGTGAGTAAGAGTGACTGAAGGTGAGTGAGAGTGCCAGAGAGTGTGTAAGTGTGAGTAAGAGGGAGTATAAGTAAGAGTGAGTAAGAATGACAGAGTGAGTAAGAGTGAGAGTAAGGGTGACAGAATGAGTAAGAGTGAGAGTAAAGTGATTGAGAGTAAGGGTGAGTATGAGAGTAAGAGTGATTGAGAGTTAGAGTGAGAGTAAGAGTGATTGAGAGTTAGTGAGAGTAAGAGTGATTGAGAGTAAGAGTGATTGAGAGTAAGAGTGATTGAGAGTAAGAGTGATTGGGAGTAAGAGTGATTGAGAGTAAGAGTGATTGAGAGTAAGAGTGATTGGGAGTAAGAGTGATTGGGAGTAGGAGTTAGAGTGAGAGTAGGAGTAAGAATGAGAATAAGAGTGATTGAGAGTAAGAGTGAGTAAGAGTAAGAATGAGAGTAAGAGTGATTGAGAGTAAGAGTGATTGAGAGTAAGAGTGATTGAGAGTAAGAGTGATTGGGAGTAAAAGTGATTGGGAGTAAGAGTAAGAATGAGAATAAGAGTGATTGAGAGTAAGAGTGATTGGGAGTAAGAGTAAGAATGAGAGTAGGAGTGATTGAGAGTAGGAGTGATTGGGAGTAGGAGTGATTGGGAGTAAGAGTGATTGAGAGTAAGAGTAATTGAGAGTAAGAGTATGAGAGTAAGAGTGAGAGAGTGAGTATGAATGGGTAAGGGTGACTGAGAGTGAGTAAGAGTGACAGAGTAAGAGTGATAGAGAGTAAGAGTGATAGAGAGTAAGAGTGACAGAGAGTAAGAGTGACAGAGAGTAAGAGTGACAGAGTAAGAGTGACAGAGAGTAAGAGTGACAGAGAGTAAGAGTGACAGAGTAAGAGTGAGTATGAGAGTGAGTAAGGATGACTGAGAGAAAGAGTGAGTAATAGTGCGTAAGAGTGATTGAGAGTTAGAGTGAGAGTAAGAGTGATTGAGAGTTAGTGAGAGTAAGAGTGATTGAGAGTAAGAGTGATTGAGAGTAAAAGTGATTGAGAGTAAGAGTGATTGAGAGTAAGAGTGATTGGGAGTAAGAGTGATTGAGAGTAAGATTGATTGGGAGTAAGAGTGATTGGGAGTATGAGTAAGAATGAGAATAAGAGTGATTGAGAGTAAGAGTGAGTAAGAGTAAGAATGAGAGTAAGAGTGATTGAGAGTAAGAGTGATTGAGAGTAAGAGTGATTGAGAGTAAGAGTGATTGAGTGTAAGAGTGATTGGGAGTAAGAGTGATTGAGAGTAAGAGTGATTGGGAGTAAGAGTGATTGGGAGTAGGAGTAAGAATGAGAATAAGAGTGATTGAGAGTAAGAGTGAGTAAGAGTAAGAATGAGAGTAAGAGTGATTGAGAGTAAGAGTGATTGAGAGTAAGAGTGATTGAGAGTAAGTGATTGGGAGTAAGAGTGATTGGGAGTAAGAGTAAGAGTGAGAGTAAGAGTAAGAATGAGAATAAGAGTGATTGAGAGTAAGAGTGATTGGGAGTAAGAGTAAGAGTAAGAATGAGAGTAGGAGTGATTGAGAGTAGGAGTGATTGGGAGTAGGAGTGATTGGGAGTAAGAGTGATTGAGAGTAAGAGTAATTGAGAGTAAGAGTATGAGAGTAAGAGTGAGAGAGTGAGTATGAATGGGTAAGGGTGACTGAGAGTGAGTAAGAATGACAGAGTAAGAGTGACAGAGAGTAAGAGTGACAGAGAGTAAGAGTGACAGAGAGTAAGAGTGACAGAGAGTAAGAGTGACAGAGAGTAAGAGTGACAGAGTAAGAGTGACAGGTAAGAGATGTTGAATTTTTTGTCCTGTTTCAAATTATAATTATTTAGCAGGAATGTAATAAGATATTGCACAGTATTAATGTGGCAATAATATATGCATTATTTCCTTGATAATCAAACTTGTTGTTCAAAGATAATATACAATCTTTGTAGGAAACATTTTGAGAGCGCGAGCTGGCAACACTGGGCTGGTGGGTGAGAGAGAGACATATGGTTAGTTGTGCTCAGACCTTCAGTGGTGAAGGGTGTGTCCCAGCTGGCCGCCACCAGCCGCCACCCGCCGCCACCAGCCACCACCTGCCACCACCCACCACCAGCCGCCACCCGCCGCCACCCGCCACCCGCCACCCACCACCAGCCGCCACCCGCCGCCACCTGCCACCCACCACCAGCCGCCACCCACCACCAGCCGCCACCTGCCACCACCCACCACCAGCCGCCACCCGCCACCACCAGCCGCCACCCGCCACCACCCACCACCAGCCGCCACCCGCCACCACCCACCACCAGCCGCCACCCGCCACCAGCCACCGCCACCCACCACCGCCACTCACCATTCGCCGCCACCACCCACCACCAGCCGCCACCCGCCACCACCCGCCACAAGCCGCCACCCGCCACCAGCCACCGCCACCCACCACCGCCACTCACCACCTGCCGCCACCACCCACCACCAGTCGCCACCCGCCACCAGCCACCACCAGCCGCCACCTGCCACCACCCACCACCAGCCGCCACCCGCCGCCACCCGCCACCCACCACCAGCCGCCACCCGCCGCCACCCACCACCAGCCGCCACCCGCTAACCACCACCAGCCGCCACCCACCACCAGCCGCCACCCGCCACCACCCACCACCAGCCGCCACCCGCCACCACCCACCACCAGCCGCCACCCGCCACCACCCACCACCCACCACCAGCCGCCACCCGCCACCAGCCATTGCCACCCACCACCGCCACTCACCACCCGCCGCCACCACCCACCACCCGCCGCCACCCGCCACCACCCATCACCAGCCGCCACCCGCCACCAGCCACCGCCACCCACCACCGCCACCCACCACCGCCACTCACCACCCGCCGCCACCACCCACCACCAGCCGCCACCCGCCACCAGCCACCGCCACCCACCACCGCCACCCGCCGCCACCACCCACCACCACCACCACCCACCACCACCAGCCGCCGCCGCCACCACCACCCACCACCACCGCCGCCACCACCCATCACCGCCGCTGCCACCACCACCCACCACCACCGCCGCCGCCACCACCCATCACCGCCGCCGCCGCCACCACCCACCACAGCCGCCGCCGACACCAACGCCACCAACCACCACAGCCGCTACCACCACCCACCACCACCACCACCACCCACCACCGCCGCCACCACCAGCCGCCACCGCCCGCCACCGCCCGCCACCAGCCGCCATCACCACCACCACCACCACCAGCCGCCATCACCGCCACCAGCCGCCACCAGCTGCCACCACCACCAGCCGCCACCACCACCACCACCAGCCGCCATCACCGCCACCAGCTGCCACCACCACCAGCCGCCATCACCGCCACCAGCTGCCACCACCACCAGCCGCCACCACCACCACCACCAGCCGCCATCACCGCCACCAGCTGCCACCACCACCAGCCGCCACCACCAGCCGCCACCACCGCCACCACCACCTGCCACCAGCCGCCACCACCGCCCGCTATCAGCCGTCACCGCCCGTTGCCACAGTCGCCACCGCAAGCCGCCACCGCCAGCCGCCACCAGCCCCCCCCACCGCCGATCGTCACCACCCACCACAGCCGCCGCCGCCCGCCACCGCCCGCCACCGCCCGCCACCACCCACCACAGCCGCCAGCACCCTCCACCCGTCGCCACCACCCACCACCACCAGCCGCCGCCGCCACCCACCACCCGCCGCCACCACCCACCACCACCAGCCGCCGCCGCCACCACCACCCACCACCACCGCCGCCACCACCCACCACCACCAGCCGCCGCCGCCACCACCACCCACCACCACCGCCGCCACCACCACCCACCACCACCGTCGCCACCACCCACCACCACCCCCACCACCACCAGCCGCCACCACCACCCACCACCACCGCCGCCACCACCCACCACCGCCAGCCGCCACCACTCATCACAGACGCCGCCACCCGCCACCGCCCGCCACCACCGCCAGACACAGCCGCCAGTGTCCGCCACCGCCGCCAGTGTCCGCCACCGCCGCCACTGTCCGCCAGCCGCCACCACTCATCACAGACGCCGCCACCCGCCACCGCCCGCCACCACCGCCAGACACAGCCGCCAGTGTCCGCCACCGCCGCCAGTGTCCGCCACCGCCGCCACTGTCCGCCACCGCCGCCACTGTCCGCCACCGCCGTCACTGTCCGCCACTGTCCGCCACTGTCCGCCACCGCCACCACTGTCTGCCACCGCCACCACTGTCCGCCCGCCGCCACCACTGTCCGCCCGCCGCCACCACTGTCCGCCCGCCGCCACCACTGTCCGCCCGCCGCCACCACTGTCCGCCCGCCGCCTCCACTGTCCGCCCGCCGCCTCCACTGTCCGCCCGCCGCCTCCACTGTCCGCCCGCCGCCGCCACTGTCCGCCCGCCGCCGCCACTGTCCGCCCGCCGCCGCCACTGTCCGCCCGCCGCCGCCACTGTCCGCCCGCCGCCACTGTCCACCACCGCCGCCAAAGCCGCCACGGTCCGCCCGCCGCCACTATCCGCCACAGCCGCCACTGTCCGCCCGCCGCCACTGTCCGCCCGCCGCCACTGTCCGCCCGCCGCCACTATCCGCCACCGCCGCCACTGTCCTCCCGCCGCCACTGTCCGCCCGCCGCCACTGTCCGCCCGCTGCCACTATCCGCCACCGCCACCACTGTCCGCCACCACCACCACTGTCCGCCACCGCCACCACTGTCTGCCACCGCCACCACTGTCTGCCACCGCCACCACTGTCCACCCGCCACCACCACTGTCCGCCCGCCGCCACCACTGTCCGCCCGCCGCCACCACTGTCCGCCCGCCGCCTCCACTGTCCGCCAGCCGCCACCACTGTCCGGCCGCCGCCACCACTGTCCGCCCGCCGCCGCCACTGTCCGCCCGCCGCCGCCACTGTCCGCCCGCCGCCGCCACTGTCCGCCCGCCGCCGCCACTGTCCGCCCGCCGCCACTGTCTACCACCGCCGCCAAAGCCGCCACGGTCCGCCCGCCGCCACTATCCGCCACAGCCGCCACTGTCCGCCCGCTGCCACTGTCCGCCCGCCGCCACTGTCCGCCCGCCGCCACTGTCCGCCCGCCGCCACTGTCCGCCCGCCGCCACTGTCCGCCCGCCGCCACTATCCGCCACCGCCGCCACTGTCCGCCCGCCGCCACTATCCGCCACCGCCGCCACTGTCCGCCCGCCGCCACTGTCCGCCCGCCGCCGCCACTGTCCGCCCACCGCCACTGTCCGCCCGCCGCCACTATCCGCCACCGCCGCCACTGTCCGCCACAGCCGCCACTCTCCACCGTACAGCCTCCCCTCTCTCCGTTAGTAAATAATTATAATTGTTAGTAAATAATAAAAGAAATATAAATTATTAGATTTTTTTACCCTTAAATTGGTTTTAATATTTAAATTGAAAATAATAATATAATATAAAATATAATAAAAATAATATAATATAAAATATAATTTAATTTCAAGAAATTTAACTTTAAACACAAAGATGTGAAAAGGGTTCAGATTATTGGCTCAAACCTTTCATAAGAGATTCATATTGGTATATGAATGGATTATGAATGACTCATGTTAGGAGTGTAAAGTTGCCACAACATCTCAAATTAGTGTTAGATACATATGTCTTGGTTATAAGTTTTGGAAACCTATTTAAGTCCACACACAATATCGTATCTGATACGATAAAACAAACGTTTCCAATACTTTCAAATACTTTCCAGATATGTTGTGGCAACCTAAAATTGTTTGCTGGGCTAGTTGCATTACCTCAGAAGGATTCTCGTACGGTTGCAGATGCGTTCTTGCGTAGGTTCGTTACTGTATTCGGACCTCATAAAGTTTTAGTCTCTGACCGGGGTCAAGAATTCAATGGGAATATATTTAGAGAAGTTTGTAAGATTTTAGAGACAACTTCGGCTTTTACAACAGCCTACCACCCACAAGCAAACGGAATGACGGAACGGACTAATCGTTCAGTCAAGGATATGCTTGCAATCCTTGCTGAACATGACGCAAACACCTGGGATGAACACCTACCTATGTTCAGTTCGCCTTGAATACTGCCATCCACCAATCAATTAACACCCAACCACTTCATTTGTTTACTGGTAATTCATGCAATTTCCCGTCAGGTCTGCTTAACAGACATAATGTTGCATACGGGGAGGACTATCCTTCAGAGGTCCTTGGAAAAATGAGAAATGCTTGGAATATTGCAGCTGAAGCGTCCAAGAAGGCACGGACTCGGTATGCTCATTTTTATGACAAGAAAGTGCGCCCTCTTGAGTTGAAGGAAGGAAGCCTCGTATTAAGAGTGAATGAGGCTGCGCCCGCCAATCAGAGCATGAAACTAGCTCCGAGGACCAAATAGAGTAATTAAAAGGGCGGGGCCGGTTAATCTTGTTATAAAAGGAGTATTCGAGGACCAGGTGGAAAGGACAATTCATGTGAATAAATTGAAACATTATCATGCTAGAGAGGAATTAGAACTGCCTTCAGCGGGTCTAGTTCCTGACCCAGCAGTGCTGACTCAGGGCTTCACCGACGAGTCAGGGGATGAGGATGACCCTCTGTCATCGCTCATCAGTAGTCAGGTGCAGTCTCGCCACCCTATGGTGACGAGATCTCGCGCCATACAGTAAAGTAACTTCCTTGGTTAGTATAATTTAGTATTCATTAGATTTTCCTGTAAAGGCAATGAGGTGTACTATCTCTATACTTAACTCAGGTAGCAGCTTTTACCGTGCTCTGGGGTTCCACCTCCACCAAACCCAGAGTATATCTATGCTTCCGCTGTGTTGTGTCTGTCTGTTCCCAGGTCTGATTGGTACACCGACCCAGTTGTTCCAGCCACACGTGAACCATTGTCTGTAAAGACCGAGGGGGAAGGCACGTTACACAAAGCTCTCCCCCCACCAGACCCAGTAACCCATACATCAGTTACTTTGGGGATGAGTGACTGTCCAAGAGTCACCCAGCCGACGCCTCACGTCACTAACGAGGTTGTCAGGGCCAGCGAGCTGTCCACATTATAGCAGTCACCGGAGGTGCCATACAACGCCGGGGTAGCTGTCTCGATCACCACTACCCACCTGCTGCATCATCAAGACGCAAGACGTCATCAAGAAGATTAATGATTACGTCATCTGAAGTAACAAGAAAGCAGAACTAAGGCGGTCACAGGTGGAAGGCACGGTTTCCCTACAGAGTACCAGGACTCGCCAATAGAAGGTCGCAAAATTGCCTCCTTTGTCCTAAAGTCGGCGGTACGAGGGTATACACAGTTGGTGTTACGGCCTAGTAACCTGGTGACATCAAGAAACGCCGGAGATGACGTGAGCAATGATGGAAGACGAGATTCACCTGTTCTGCAAACAAGCAACCCGCCTCTACGACCTTCTGACACCACTCCTGCTAAGAGACACCGTTGGTACATCCAGTCCTGCTCTGCGGTGGTCATCTGCGCCGTCAAGTTTAACATCAAGACTGCCGTGTGAACTGTGATTGATATGAAGGCGTGTGGACTGTCGAGAGCAAAATTAATGGCCGAAGTAACAGTATTCTACAGCTGTCACTTGGCACTCCGCTCTACTACACTCTGTCGTCATTCAAGAGTACCGGACGGGAGTACAAGAGGACCAAGTATTGATGTCTACACATGGGAAAAAGCAAGATCGACACCGTCATCGTCAGCGACTACATTCAGCATCCAGCAGCATCGATTTTTCTTTCTCGATTACTCAATATGAACAATTGATACAAACAACAAAGTGGCTCTGAACATCTGTGTAAAGACTATCTGGACACTTTTGTTTAAATGTTGAAAAACAGAGTTAGAATCACAATACTTTTAAATGTTGAAAAACAGATTTAAAATAATTCTGGTATAATATATGAAAATTTTACTCTATAAATTGGTTAGTAATCAAAATCGAAGCCCCTGTGACATTGTTTAAGCCCAGAACAAACGGTTATGGAAAATTATGTTGTGTGCTACTTTTTCAGAATGTTTGAACACAGGAGAGGCGGACCAATATAAACACTGACACTTCTAGTGAGTGAGAACACTTGGCTGTACAGCCAGCTGAAACCTGTGATATAGTATAGGAATTTTTTTTTTTTATATTTTTAGATACATGTAATAAACGTTAGGTGTGTTCCTTAGCATGTCAAGGTTGACATTGATTGGGGAGTGGTTAGTACACGGATGTGAACCTGATAGTTCCGTAGTACGCTCCCGGATGACTGAAAGTTCAGTCTGAAGATATAACTTTAATGTTTATGTTTGAGCACGGTGTGGCCGGCTCTAGAGGACACACGAACTTGGCTAGTGAAGAGCCAAGAGAGTTTAATAGCTAGTCTTTGATGGTAGAGTAGGGACATGTTATTTAGCTATGTCAGTAAGGATAGGATGTATGTTTCCTGATGTTGGAGGATTGCTGTCAGTTGACAGCTGAGAAATTTATGAATTTAAACATGTTGATGTTGGACACTATTAATTGTCAAATTTTATTAGTTAGGTTAGCTTTGTTTGTGGCATGAGTTGAATTGTGGGTTTGGATACTAAACCTCGTGATTTTTAACAAATTAACAAGGTTTACTAAGTGCTTGTGCGGGGGGGGGGGGGGGGGGTTAAAACAAACTAGGCTGGTTGTAAGAATTATCCAGAGTGGTTTATCGACAAAAGAGAATGGGAAGCTGGGCCTGCGTGGTGACCCGGAACCTGACCCCAGTGGAATTCGCGGTGAAAATAATCGACGCCTTGTTCATAGCTGCGTATAATGAATCATCCTATAGTATTCAGTAATTTAGAGAAATTAGCCTTTATTCATTTTGTATTAAAATTGTATTGTATAATATTACTGGGTACAATATCAAGAGTATTCTAATCAATGAGTTAAGTCACTATCAGTGACGTCACGAATCAGATCTAAGTTGTTAGGCGCGAGTGACCGGCGGTCATAGGTCATCAGAGTTGACATGTCCACTATTTCTCAAAGTTTTAATAACCATTTTGGTGATCGGGAACAGCTCTGCCGTTAGATGCTTGTGTAATTTAACTTCAGTAAAATAATTCAACCAGTCTGGATCAATTAAGTACAACAGAGGTTAATTGTTATAACTTAAACCTGGCTAAGTAACTTGGTAAGCGATGCGGAACAATACAATGCTCTAGTCTGGGGAAGACCAGAGACGAGGAGAGATCAGTGTGGACGCCAGATCAACTGGGGAAGGTCAGCCCATCTCACCTCTCCCCCAAGACCAGCCCAACATCTTTAGCTGGTCAACATAGAGGTATAGTTGCTATTGTTATTTATAGGGATAGTCAACTCATTGCCGTTCAGGTCAAGTAGGGAGTGTTAAAGTGACAGGGAGTGAACATATTTAGTTTTGTTTTAGTTTTCTTTTAATAAATTAATTAGTTAATAATTTGCATTTTATTATTTCCATGTGTTTATGTGAACTTGTCCTGGTCACGTGGTCCACACGAGGCAGAGTTGGATTGGGCGCCGATTCTAACATCGAGTCGGAATTCATCATTCCCGTGTAATTAATTCCACACTCCAAGTTTCCAAGGTCATCGGTTACTAGTGGGGATCAAGCCCCAAGGTTGATTAATTAGCATGATCGATCCAGACCTCGATCATTGCTCTGTGTTACTGGTCTGGTGGTGGCGGCGTAGGCGACTCTAGGGTTTTGCTCAAAGCCTAGGTCACGTCATACTGGTTGTAGAATCCTCAGTCGGTCAATCGTCTTAGGACCACGTGGCGTGGAGTCGGCTTTAGTAAAAGTCTTGGAGTCCCTTGTAGAGAATAAAAAGTAAGAATACGGGTAGAGGGGGGAATAGAAGGAAAGATAAGTCAAGAAACCCTACCCGTGTTACAGCTACACCACCATCATCTCACATGAGTACACCCGTGTTGCTTGAGGTGCCACCACCACCACCACCACCAGCTACACCACTATCATGTCACATGAGTACACCCGTGTTGCTTGAGGTGCCACCACCACCACCACCACCACCAGCTACACCACTATCATGTCACATGAGTACACCCGTGCTGCTTGAGGTGCCACCACCACAATCGCCACCACCACAATCGCCACCACCACAATCGCCACCACCACCACCACCACAAGCTACACCACCATCATCCCACATGAGTACACCCGTGCTGCTTGAGGTGCCACCACCACCACCACCACCACCAGCTACACCACCATCATCCCACATGAACACACCCGTGCTGCTTGAGGTGCCACCAACACCACCACCACCACCAGCTACACAACCATCATCCCACAAGCGTACACCCGTGCTGCTTAAGGTGCCACCAGCACCACCACCAGCTACACCACCACCATCTCCATGTGTACACCCGTGCTGCTTGAGGTGCCACCAACACCTCCACCATCACCATCACCAACACCACCACCACCACCAGCTACACAACCATCATCCCACAAGCGTACACCCGTTCTGTTTAAGGTGCCACCACCACCACCACCAGCTACACCACCATCATCCCACATGAGTACACCTGTGCTGCTTGAGGTGCCACCAACACCACCACCACCAGCTACACCACCATGATCTCACATGAGTACACCCGTGCTGCTTGAGGTGCCACTACCACCACCACCAACATGTTACATGAGTACACCCGTGTTGTTTGAGGTGCCACCACCACCACCACCATCACCACCTCCAGCTACACCACCATCATCTCACATGAGTACACCCGTGCTGCTTGAGGTGCCACCATCACTTCCACCACCAACACCACGACCACCAGTTACACCACCATCATCCCACATGAGTACACCAGTGCTCCTTGAGGTGCCACTACCACCACCACCAGCTACACGACCATCATCCCACATGAGTACATCCGTGCTGCCTGAGGTGCCACTACCAACACCACCACCAGCTGCACCACCATCATTCCACATGAGTACACCCTTGCTGTATGAGTTACCACCATTACCACCACGACCACCACCACCACCACCAGCTACACCACCATCATCCCACATGAGTACACCCGTCCTGCTTGAGGTACCACCACCACCACCACCAGCTAAACCACCATCATCCCACATTAGTACACCAGTGCTGCTTAAGGTGCCACCACCACCTCCACCACCACCATCATCTCACATGAGTACACCCGTCCTGCTTGAGGTACCACCACCACCACCAGCACCACCACCAGCTACACCACCATCATCTCCATGAGTACACCCGTGCTGCTTCAGATGCCACAAACACCACCACCACCACCATCACCACCACCACCACCACCACCAGCTACACCACCATCGTCCCACATGAGTACAGCCGTGCTGCTTGAGGTGCCACCAACACCACCACCACCACCAGCTACACTACCACCACCACCACCAGCTACACCATCATCTCACATGAGTACACCCGTGCTGCTTGAGGTGCCACCACCACCACCTACACCACCATCATCCCACATGAGTTCACCCGTGCTGCTTGAGGTGCCATCACCACCACCACCACCACCACCACCACCACCACCAACACCAACAGCTACACCACCATCATCCCACATGAGTACACCCGTGCTGCTTGAGGTGCCACCACCACCACCACCAGCTACACCACCATCATCCCACATGAGTACACCCGTACTGCTTGAGGTATCATCACCACCACCACCACCACTAGCTACACCACCATCATCCCACATGAGTACACCCGTGCCTCTTGAGGTGCCACCACCACCACCACCACCACCAACACCATAATCCCACTTGAATACACCCGTGCAGCTTTAGGTGCCACCACCACACCCACCACCAGCTACACCACCATCATCTCACATGAGTACACCCGTGCTGCTTGAGGTGCCACCACTACCACCACCACCACCTACACCACCATCATCCCACATGAGTACACCCGTGCTGCTTGAGGTGCCACCAACACCAGCAGCACCACCATCACTACCACCACCACCACCACCACCACCAGAAGTAACAAGAAAGCGGAAGTAAGGCGGTCACAGGTGGAATGCACGGTTTCCCTACAAAGTACCGGGACTCGCCAATAGAAGGTCGCAAAATTGTCTCCTTTGGCTTAAAGTCGGCGGTACGAGGGTATATACAGTTGGTGTTTACGGCCTAGTAACCTGGTGACATCAAGAAACGCCGGAGATGACGTGAGCAATGATGGAAGACGAGATTCACCTGTTCTGCAAACAAGCAACCCGCCTCTACGACCTTCTGACACCACTCCTGCTAAGAGACACCGTTGGTACATCCAGTCCTGCTCTGCGGTGGTCATCTGCGCCGTCAAGTTTAACATCAAGACTGCCGTGTGAACTGTGATTGATTTGAAGGCGTGTGGACTATCGAGAGCAAGATTAATGGCCGAAGTAACAGTATTCTACAGCTGTCACTTGGCACTCCGCTCTACTACACTCTGTCGTCATTCAGGAGTACCGGATGGGAGTACAAGAGGACCAGGTACTGATGTCTACACATGGGAAGAAGCAAGATCGACATCGTCATCGTCAGCGACTACATTCAGCATCCAGCACCATCGATTTTTTTTTCTCGATTACTCAATATGAACAATTGATACAAACAACAAAGTTGGCTCTGAACATCTGTGTAAAGAATATCTGGACACTTTTGTTTAAATGTTGAAAAACAGATTTTGAATCAATACTTTATAAATGTTGAAAAACAGATTTAAAATAATTCTGGTATAATATATGAAAATTTTACTCTATAAATTGCTCAGTAATCAAAATCGAAGCCCCTGTGTAATTGTCTCAGCCCTGAACAAACGGTTATGGAAAATTATGTTGTTGTACTATTTTTTTTCAGAATGTTTGAACACAGGAGAGGCGGACCAATATAAACATTGACACTTCTAGTGAGTGCGGACACTTGGCTGTACAGTCAGCTGAAACCTGTGATATAGTATAGGAATTTTTGTTTATATTTTTTAGATACATGTAATAAACGTTAGGTGTGTTCCTTAGCATGTCAAGGTTGACATTGATTGGGGAGTGGTTAGTACACGGATGTGAACCTGATAGTTCCGTAGTACGCTCCCGGATGACTGAAAGTTCAGTCTGAAGATATAACTTTAATGTTTATGTTTGAGCACGGTGTGGCCGGCTCTAGAGGACACACGAACTTGGCTAGTGAAGAGCCAAGAGAGTTTAATAGCTAGTCTTTGATGGTAGAGTAGGGACATGTTATTTAGCTCTGTCAGTAAGGATAGGATGTATGTTTCCTGATGTTGGAGGATTGTTGTCAGTTGACAGCTGAGAAATTTATGAATTTAAACATGTTGATGTTGGACACTCAAATATTTGTCAAATTTTATTAGTTAGGTTAGCTTTTGTTTGTGGCATGAGTTGAATTGTGGGTTTGGATACTAAACCTCATGATTTTTAACAAATTAACAAGGTTTACTAAGTGCTTGTGCGGGGGGGTTGTAACAAACTAGGCTGGTTGTAAGAATTATCCAGAGTGGTTTATCGACAAAAGAGAATGGGAAGCTGGGCCCGCGTGGTGACCCGGGACCTAACCCCAGGGAATTCGCGGTGAAAATAATCGCCGCCTTGTTCATAGTTGCGTATAATGAATCATCCAATAGTATTCAGTAATTTAGAGAAATTAGCATTTATTCATTTTGCATTAAAATTGTATTGTATAATATTCCTGGTTATAGTACCAAGAGTATTCCAATTATTAGGAGATTTGAGTTAAGTCACCATCAGTGACGTCACGAATCAGATCTAAGTTGTAAGGCGCGAGTGACCGGCGGTCATAGGTCATCAGAGTTGACATGTCCACTATTTCTCAAAGTTCAAATAACCATTTTGGTGATCGGGAACAGCTCTGCCGTTAGATGCTTGTGTAATTTAACTTCAGTAAAATAATTCAACCAGTCTGGATCAATTAAGTACAACAGAGGTTAATTGTTACAACTTAAACCTGGCTAAGTAACTTGGTAAGCGATGCTGAACAATACAATGCTCTAGTGTGGGGAAGACCAGACGAGGAGAGATCAGTGTGGACTCCAGATCAACTGGGAGAGGTCAACCATCTTACCTCTCCCAAGACCAGCCCCCAACATCTAGCTGGTCGCCCAAGGTAGAGTTGCTTTATGAGTCCTTATAGGGATAGTCAATTCATTGCCGTTCAGGTCAAGTAGGGAGTGTTAAAGTGACAGGGAGTGAACATATTTAGATTTTGTTTTAGTTTTCTTTTAATAAATTAATTAGTTAATAATTTGCATTTTTATTATTTCCATATGTATGTACATGTATGTGAACTTGTCCTGGTCACGTGGTCCACACGAGGCAGAGTTGGATTGGGCGCCGATTCTAACACCAAATCGGAAGTCATCTTTACCGTGTAATTTATTCCACACTCAAGGTCATCGGTTATAGTGGGGATCAAGCCCCAAGGTTGATTAATTAACATGATCGATCCAGACCTCGATCATTGCTCTGTGTTACTGGTCTGGTGGTGGCGGCGGAGGCGACTTTAGGGTTTTGCTCAAAGCCTAGGTCACGTCATACGGGTTGTAGAATCCTAAGTCGGTCAATCGTCTTAGGACCACGTGGCGTGGAGTCGGCTTTAGTAAAAGTTTCAGAGTCCCTTGTAGAGAAATAAAAAGTAAGAATACGGGTAGAGAGGGGGAAAAGGAGGAAAGATAATTCGAGAAAACCTCCCCGTGTTACAGTGCCACCACCACCACCATCATCCCACTTGAGTACACCCGTGCTGCTTGATGTGCCACCACCACCACCACCACCACCAGCTACACCACCATGATCCCACATGAGTACACTCTTGGTGCTTGAGGTGCCACCACCACCACCACCACCACCACCACCAGCTACATCACGACCACAACCACCACCACCAATACCATCACCACCAGATACACGACCACCACAACCACCACCAACACCACCACCACCACCAACACCACCACCACCAGCTACACCACCACCACCACCACCAGCTGCACCACCATCATCCCACATGAGTATACCCATGCTGCTTGAAGTACCATCACCACCACCACCACCACCACCACCACCACTAGCTACACCACCATCATCCCATATGAGTACACCCGTGCTGCTTGAGGTGCCACCACCACCATCACCTACACCACCATCATCCCACATGAGTACACCCGTGCCTATTGAAGTGCCACCACCACCACCACCACCAACACCATCATCCCACTTGAGTACACCCGTGCTGCTTGAGGTGCCACCACCACCACCAGCTACACCACCATCATCTCACATGACTACACCCATGCTGCTTGAGGTGCCACCACCACCACCACCACCACCACCAGCTACACCAGTATCATCCCAAATGAGTACACCCGTGTGGCTTGAGGTGCCACCATCACCACCACCACCATCACCACCACCACCAGCTGCACCACCATCATCCGTACACCCGTGCTGCTTGAGGTGCCACCAACACCACTACCACCACCAGCTACACCACCATCATCCCAAATGAGTACACTCTTGGTGCTTGAGGTGCCACCACGACCGCCACCACCACAACCAGCTACACCACGACCACAGCCACCACCACCAGCTACACTACCACCAATACCACCACCACCAACTACACCACAACCACCACCACCAGCAACACCACCACCACCAACACCACCACTACCACCACCACCAGCTCCACCACCACCACCACCACCAGCTACACCACCATCACTACCACCAGCTACACCACCATCACCTCACATGAGTACACCCGTGCTGCTTGAGGTGCCACCACCACCACCACCACCTACACCGCCATCATCCCACATGAGTACACACGTGCTGCTTGAGGTTCCACCAACACCAGCAGCACCACCATCACCACCACCACCACCACCACAACCACCACCAACACCAACAGCTACACCACCATCATCCCACATGAGTACACCCGTGCTGCTTGAAGTGCCACCACCACCACCACCACCACCAGCTACACCACCATCATCCCACATGAGTACACCCGTGCTGCTTGAGGTACCATCACCACCACCACTAGCTACACCACCATCATCCCACATGAGTACACCCGTGCTGCTTGAGGTGCCACCACCAACACCATAATCCCACTTGAATACACCCGTGAAGCTTGAGGTGCCACCACCACACCCACCACCAGCTACACCACCATCATCTCACATGAGTACACCCGTGCTGCTTGAGGTTCCACCGTCACCACCACCACCAGCTACACCACCATCATCCCACATGAGTACACCCGTGCTGCTTGAGGTGCCACCAACACCACTACCACCACCACCACCAGCTACACCACCTTCATCCCTCATGAGTTCACCCTTGGTGCTTGAGGTGCCACCACCACCAACACCACCAGCTACACCACGACCACAACCGCTACCACTAGCTACACCACCACCACCACCACCAGCTACACAACCACCACCACCACCACCAGCTACACCACCACCACCACTACCAGCTACACCACCATCATCCCATATGAGTACACCTGTGCTGCTTGAGGTGCCACCAAAACCACCAACACCACCAACACCATCATCCCACTTGAGTTCACCCGCGCTGCTTGAGGTTCCACCAACACCACCACCACCACCAGCTACACCAGCAACATCCCACATGAGTACACCATGCTGCTTGAGGTGCCACCACCACCAAAACTACCACCAGCAACACCACCATCATCCTACATGAATACACCCGTGCTGCATGAGGTGCCACCACCACCACCATCGCCACCACCACCACCACCACCACCAGCTACACCACCATCATCCCATATGAGTACACCCGTGCTGCTTGAGGTGCCACCACAACCACAACCACCACTACCACCAGCTACACCACCATCATCCCACATGAACACACCAGTGCTGCTTGAGGTGCCACCAACACCTCCACCATCACAATCACCATCACCACCACCACCACCAGCTACACCACCATCATCCCACATGCGTACACCCGTGCTGCTTCAGATGCCACAAACACCACCACCACAACCACCACCACCACCAGCTACACCACCATCATCCCACATGCGTACACCCGTGCTGCTTAAGGTGCCACCACCACCAGCTCCACCAACACCACCACCACCACCAGCTACACCACCATCATTCCACATGAGTACACCTGTGTTGCTTAAGGTGCCACCACCACTACCACCACCACCAGCTACACCACCATCATCCCACATGAGTACATCCGTGCTGCCTGAGGTGCCACTACCAACACCACCATCATCCCACATGAGTACACCCTTGCTGCTTGAGTTACCACCATTACCACCACCACCAAAACCACCACCACCACCACCAGCTACACCACCATCATCCCACATGAGTACACCCGTGCTGCTTGAGGTTCCACCAACACCAGCAGCACCACCATCACCACCACCACCACCACCACAACCACCACCAACACCAACAGCTACACCACCATCATCCCACATGAGTACACCCGTGCTGCTTGAAGTGCCACCACCACCACCAGCTACACCACCATCATCCCACATGAGTACACCCGTGCTGCTTGAGGTACCATCACCACCACCACCACCACTAGCTACACCACCATCATCCCACATGAGTACACCCGTGCTGCTTGAGGTGCCACCACCAACACCATAACCCCACTTGAATACACCCGTGAAGCTTGAGGTGCCACCACCACACCCACCACCAGCTACACCACCATCATCTCACATGAGTACACCCGTGCTGCTTGAGGTGCCACCACCACCACCACCACCTACACCACCTTCATCCCACATGAGTACACCCATGCTGCTTGAGGTGCCACCAACACCAGCAGCACTATCATCACCACCACCACCACCACCACCAACACCTACAACACCATCATCCCACATGAGTACACCCGTGCAGCTTGAGGTGCCACCAAACCACCAGTTACACCACCATCATCCCACATGAGTACACCCGTGCTGTTTGAGGTTCCACCGTCACCAACTCCACCAGCTACACCACCATCATCCCACATGAGTACACCCGTGCTGCTTGAGGTGCCACCAACACCACTACCACCACCACCACCAGCTACACCACCTTCATCCCTCATGAGTTCACCCTTGGTGCTTGAGGTGCCACCACCACCAACACCACCAGCTACACCACGACCACAACCACTACCACTAGCTACACCACCACCACCAGCTACACAACCACCACCACCACCACCAGCTACACCACCACCACCACCACCACCACCAGCTACACCACCATCATCCCACATGAGTACACCTGTGCTGCTTGAGGTGCCACCAAAACCACCACCACCACCAACACCATCATCCCACTTGAGTTCACCCTTGGTGCTTGAGGTGCCACCACCACCAACACCACCAGCTACACCACGACCACAACCACTACCACTAGCTACACCACCACCACCAGCTACACAACCACCACCACCACCACCAGCTACACCACCACCACCACCACCACCACCACCACCAGCTACACCAGCAACATCCCACATGAGTACACCGTGCTGCTTGAGGTGCCACCACCACCAAAACTACCACCAGCAACACCACCATCATCCTACATGAATACACCCGTGCTGCATGAGGTGCCACCACAACCACCATCGCCACCACCACCACCACCACCACCAGCTACACCACCATCATCCCATATGAGTACTCCCGTGCTGCTTGAGGTGCCACCACAACCACAACCACCACCACCACCAGCTACACCACCACAACCACCACCAGCTACACCACCACCACCACCACCAGCTGCACCACCATCATCCCACATGAGTATACCCATGCTGCTTGAAGTACCATCACCACCACCACCACCACCACCACTAGCTACACCACCATCATCCCATATGAGTACACCCGTGCTGCTTGAGGTGCCACCACCACCATCACCTATACCACCATCATCCCACATGAGTACACCCGTGCCTATTGAGGTGCCACCACCACCACCACCACCAACACCATCATCCCACTTGAGTACACCCGTGCTGCTTGAGGTGCCGCCACCACCACCAGCTACACCACCATCATCTCACATGAGTACACCCGTGCTGCTTGAGGTGCCACCACCACCACCACCACCACCACCAGCTACACCAGTATCATCCCACATGAGTACACCCGTGTGGCTTGAGGTGCCACCATCACCACCACCACCATCACCACCACCACCAGCTGCACCACCATCATCCGTACACCCGTGCTGCTTGAGGTGCCACCAACACCACTACCACCACCAGCTACACCACCATCATCCCAAATGAGTACACTCTTGGTGCTTGAGGTGCCACCACCACCGCCACCACCACAACCAGCTACACCACGACCACAACCACCACCACCAGCTACACTACCACCAATACCACCACCACCAGCTACACCACCACCACAACCACCACCAGCAACACCACCACCACCAACACCACCACTACCACCACCACCAGCTACACCACCACCACCACCACCAGCTACACCACCACCACCACCACCAGCTACACCACCATCATCTCACATGAGTACACCCGTGCTGCTTGAGGTGCCACCACCACCACCACCACCTACACCGCCATCATCCCACATGAGTACACCCGTGCTGCTTGAGGTTCCACCAACACCAGCAGCACCACCATCACCACCACCACCACCACCACCACCACAACCACCACCAACACCAACAGCTACACCACCATCATCCCACATGAGTACACCCGTGCTGCTTGAGGTGCCACCACCACCACCACCACCACCAGCTACACCACCATCATCCCACATGAGTACACCCGTGCTGCTTGAGGTACCATCACCACCACCACTAGCTACACCACCATCATCCCACATGAGTACACCCGTGCTGCTTGAGGTGCCACCACCAACACCATAATCCCACTTGAATACACCCGTGAAGCTTGAGGTGCCACCACCACACCCACCACCAGCTACACCACCATCATCTCACATGAGTACACCCGTGCTGCTTGAGGTTCCACCGTCACCACCACCACCAGCTACACCACCATCATCCCACATGAGTACACCCGTGCTGCTTGAGGTGCCACCAACACCACTACCACTACCACCACCAGCTACACCACCTTCATCCCTCATGAGTTCACCCTTGGTGCTTGAGGTGCCACCACCACCAACACCACCAGCTACACCACGACCACAACCGCTACCACTAGCTACACCACCACCACCACCACCAGCTACACAACCACCACCACCACCACCAGCTACACCACCACCACCGCTACCAGCTACACCACCATCATCCCATATGAGTACACCTGTGCTGCTTGAGGTGCCACCAAAACCACCACCACCACCAACACCATCATCCCACTTGAGTTCACCCGCGCTGCTTGAGGTTCCACCAACACCACCACCACCACCAGCTACACCAGCAACATCCCACATGAGTACACCATGCTGCTTGAGGTGCCACCACCACCAAAACTACCACCAGCAACACCACCATCATCCTACATGAATACACCCGTGCTGCATGAGGTGCCACCACCACCACCATCGCCACCACCACCACCACCAGCTACACCACCATCATCCCATATGAGTACACCCGTGCTGCTTGAGGTGCCACCACAACCACAACCACCACCACCACCAGCTACACCACCATCATCCCACATGAACACACCAGTGCTGCTTGAGGTGCCACCAACACCTCCACCATCACAATCACCATCACCACCACCACCACCAGCTACACCACCATCATCCCACATGCGTACACCCGTGCTGCTTCAGATGCCACAAACACCACCACCACACAACCACCACCACCACCAGCTACACCACCATCATCCCACATGCGTACACCCGTGCTGCTTAAGGTGCCACCACCACCAGCTCCACCAACACCACCACCACCACCAGCTACACCACCATCATCCCACATGAGTACACCTGTGTTGCTTAAGGTGCCACCACCACTACCACCACCACCAGCTACACCACCATCATCCCACATGAGTACATCCGTGCTGCCTGAGGTGCCACTACCAACACCACCATCATCCCACATGAGTACACCCTTGCTGCGTGAGTTACCACCATTACCACCACCACCAAAACCACCACCACCACCACCAGCTACACCACCATCATCCCACATGAGTACACCCGTGCTGCTTGAGGTTCCACCAACACCAGCAGCACCACCATCACCACCACCACCACCACCACAACCACCACCAACACCAACAGCTACACCACCATCATCCCACACGAGTACACCCGTGCTGCTTGAAGTGCCACCACCACCACCAGCTACACCACCATCATCCCACATGAGTACACCCGTGCTGCTTGAGGTACCATCACCACCACCACCACCACTAGCTACACCACCATCATCCCACATGAGTACACCCGTGCTGCTTGAGGTGCCACCACCAACACCATAACCCCACTTGAATACACCCGTGAAGCTTGAGGTGCCACCACCACACCCACCACCAGCTACACCACCATCATCTCACATGAGTACACCCGTGCTGCTTGAGGTGCCACCACCACCACCAGCACCTACACCACCTTCATCCCACATGAGTACACCCATGCTGCTTGAGGTGCCACCAACACCAGCAGCACTATCATCACCACCACCACCACCACCACCAACACCTACAACACCATCATCCCACATGAGTACACCCGTGCTGTTTGAGGTTCCACCGTCACCAACTCCACCAGCTACATCACCATCATCCCACATGAGTACACCCGTGCTGCTTGAGGTGCCACCAACACCACTACCACCACCACCACCAGCTACACCACCTTCATCCCTCATGAGTTCACCCTTGGTGCTTGAGGTGCCACCACCACCAACACCACCAGCTACACCACGACCACAACCACTACCACTAGCTACACCACCACCACCAGCTACACAACCACCACCACCACCACCAGCTACACCGCCACCACCACCACCACCACCAGCTACACCACCATCATCCCACATGAGTACACCTGTGCTGCTTGAGGTGCTACCAAAACCACCACCACCACCAACACCATCATCCCACTTGAGTTCACCCTTGGTGCTTGAGGTGCCACCACCACCAACACCACCAGCTACACCACGACCACAACCACTACCACTAGCTACACCACCACCACCAGCTACACAACCACCACCACCACCACCAGCTACACCACCACCACCACCACCACCACCAGCTACACTAGCAACATCCCACATGAGTACACCGTGCTGCTTGAGGTGCCACCACCACCAAAACTACCACCAGCAACACCACCATCATCCTACATGAATACACCCGTGCTGCATGAGGTGCCACCACCACCACCATCGCCACCACCACCACCACCACCACCAGCTACACCACCATCATCCCATATGAGTACACCCGTGCTGCTTGAGGTGCCACCACAACCACAACCACCACCACCACCAGCTACACCACCATCATCCCACATGAACACACCAGTGCTGCTTGAGGTGGCACCAACACCTCCACCATCACAATCACCATCACCACCACCACCACCATCACAATCACCATCACCACCACCACCACCAGCTACACCACCATCATCCCACATGCGTACACCCTTGCTGCTTGAGGTGCCACCACCACCACCACCATCACCACCACCATCATCCAACATGAGTACACCCGTGCTGCTTCAGATGCCACAAACACCACCACCACCACCACCACCAGCTACACCACCATCATCCCACATGCGTACACCCGTGCTGCTTAAGGTGCCACCACCACCAGCTCCACCACCACCACCACCACCACCAGCTACACCACCATCATTCCACATGAGTACACCTGTGTTGCTTAAGGTGCCACCACCACTACCACCACCACCAGCTACACCACCATCATCCCACATGAGTACATCCGTGCTGCCTGAGGTGCCACTACCAACACCACCATCATCCCACATGAGTACACCCTTGCTGCTTGAGTTACCACCATTACCACCACCACCAAAACCACCACCACCACCACCAGCTACACCACCATCATCCCACATGATTACACCAGTGCAGCTTGAGGTGCCATCAACACCACCACCACCACTATCACCACCACCAGCTACACCACCATCATCTCACATGAGTACACCCGTGCTGATTGAGGTGCCACCACCACCACCACAAGCTACATCACCACCACAATTACCACTGTTGGAAATTTCCAACACCGAATACAAACACTGTTGTATTCTCATTACTTATTACTAATTCTACTAATCATTGTAGTAAGTAAAATTAACACAAAGTAGAATTCACATGTACTAATAATTTCAACTGTACAATAGGCTAGAATTCTCACGTCACCCGACGCCAGTATTGCGTCAGATTTCATTGTAATAAACACATTTATATCCAATGTGCTTGAGAATTGAATTCGATTCTCTATAAACAACAGCGTTCTGTGTGATAATTAATTACAGATAAATTGACCTCCAATTAAAGCCAAATAGAGCGTTAAAGTCATAACAGTTATCTAGTAATAAAATTAACGTCACGCGTGAATGCCCTGGAGAGATATTAATTCTTCTCCATTGTACGTTTCCGATCATAGAGCTGGCAAATAATAATATTTAACTCTTCCGAATAATAAACTCGTCCTAACCCGTACGTTTCAATCACAACTGTGAGAAATTATAATATTCACAATAAAATAATCTGAGTAACAAATGTGGGACACGGGGCGGAGCGGAAGAGACGCCAGAGTGCACGTGTTGACACGCTCCCGAGCGGACCTGCTCACGAAGTGCTCACGAGGAGACGCCATTACCCATCCATCCGGGTAAACGCTATTCATTCTCCCGAAGAAAGTCGCCACTGTGAGGCGTGAAGAGCCTTGCAGACAATATCTTCGCCTGGTGTCAGTGTCATACAAGGAACCTATCAAATCTGGTTCTTTGTGCCTCCACGTGACCGGCCAGTGAAGCGCGTCATTATCCAGGATAGGCGAAGCCAGAGCCTGGGACGCGAATTTCGGCAAACTTAAAACTTACACAGTGCCCATATTAGCTAAGTATCTTATCCTTATTTGATGCATCTGATAGGGTGTAGAATTATAGCTGGGTAGTTTGTCGTGACGACGTATACCAACACCAAAGCACAGGTCATTATCTCTTAACCATTATTAATAGTAATTTATTGGATATAGAAATCCAGTAGTTTAATTAGTTGCTACTGTAAATATTCATTTTGCAGCATGTGAGAAGAATTCTCCTAGCTGCCCTCTCCCATGTTAATCCATCCCACTCGTCATCCAGCCGAGCCCAGGAGAATCAGAGGGAGCGTCGTGACTTACTTTAAGGAATCGTCATTAAGCTAAGATTCCTTTGTATTCCTCTAATAATTATCGGGAATTATTTACATGCAGAACTCTGTTTTTGGATTGACATGTGTTTATTATGATTACTATTATTATATTCATACTCTATGTTCTCATTAATGATAATGACAATGATTTCATGATTATTCATAGGATTAGATTATTATATCTTGGATTAGTGAACGAACCACACTAGTTCCTGGACGTACTGAGTTCCAGTAATAACCCCCCAATGTAGGTGTTTGAGGTTTGATTCATTTAATTATACAGCCCATTAATTATTTCTATGATCTTATTCTCTAGTATTTTATCCATAGTTACTGGTTCATCTAGGAATTATCAAATGATCATAATTTCTCAGTTTCCCTCTTTACTATAAAAGCGGGTGGTCCTTCGTAATTTAATTTACTACATTAATATTTAAATAATTAGATTCATGCCCCAAATGTCCCACATTATGGTCCTTCGAACAGGATTGGCATTAAATTTATAATTACAAATATTAATCATTAATAACTAATCCTTGTGTGACATAAGCTAGACTAACTATTTAATTAAATGTGTCAACTAACAGTGTAGCACATCAGTTAGTCTAGGTCACACTAACATATTGCTACTTTCACCTCATGTATAAGGTAGCTTTAGTGGGTCATAGTCAATAAACCACAACACTTAGACCTATACCCCACACAGAGGTGAGAATCTTTAGGTCACCAGGAGCAACAGCTCATAACTTTTATAATAACCCCACACTAACACCTGCGTTAGAGTGGCCTCACCACCTAACCATTATATACTTAGGTGGTAATGACATCCATCCCACTCATCATCCAGCTGAGGTGATCAAACACCTCAAAACCATAATTTCTTCTTTCAAGCTCATTAGTGAATCGGTAGTATTCACATTAGTGGAACCTCGCCAACCAAGTCAAGATAATCGTTGGGGAGTAACCCCAGAATACTACCAGAGAGCTGCTAAGTACATAAATTTCAGGCTGAAAAAACGAGTGAGATTGGATGCCACATATATCCAATTTACAGCCAGACCTTATAGACAGAACCTGACCAGAGATGGTGTACACTTGTCAGGGGAATCTAGGTTGCATGTGGTTGACAAGTTAATTAACACCATCAACCATCACAAACGGCTGTGGCTAGCAAGCCAAACTTAACTGTACATAATTGTTTCACTTGTGTGTGCAAGAGCACTCTTATAAAACAAAAAAACAAAAAAAATACAGCACAACTATATTCACCTTACTGCACCACAATAATCTTTACCAATGTTATTAGGTAGAATTTAGGCTGAGATTGTACTGAATTTGGTACAAGCCCAGACTAAATAACTTTATAGTTCTTAGTTAGGAATTATCACGACTAGTCCTAAGCTAGTCAGTAGTGTATGCATTATACTATTTGTGCTGACCCTAAACAGGGTGGGATTAATTTTTGAGATAACTCTGATTGGAGTGTCTCCATAATATTTCTCTTGTATGCATTATTTTGTGTATCTATTTTGTGTATTGCTGGATAATCTCCATTAACTCTGATGGTGATATAGATGAGCTAACCGGACGAGAACTAATGGTGAAGTTCAGACAGTGCACAAAATATCTAGCTATTTGTTGTTAGGTAGGTAGGTACATTCAACCTCAAGCGAGGTAAAATATAAATAGCCACCTTAAATTAGGCTACATTTAATGTTACTTGTCCACTAATGAACAAGTACCCAAGTTTCATTAGTAATACATATACTAACACCGTGAAGTTTGAACCTAAGCCCAACATGGCTACTCCTGAGCAATTGAGGAGAACCTACATTGGCCTTAAAGGTCATTTGACCAGATTAATTAATAAGGCTGAGGGCTTAACTAAAGATACTCCCATTGACTCTTATCACTTAGAGACATCAGTTCGAGTGGCTGATCTGAAATTTGATCAAGTCAAATCTGCAGGTCAATCTTACCTTGATCTACTAAATACTGTAGAAACCGATACTGAGGAAGTAAGTCAAATTGTAGACGACATCTCCCAGTATGAAGATGAGACTCAAGATATAATTAATTATCAAGATATAATCTAAATTAGCAAAACAATCTGGATCCAATACCAGTAACACAGGGTCTCACTTCAATAATCCACTACCAGAGGTTCGTTTACCTACTTTAGACTTACCTACATTTTCAGGATTAGATACAGAAAATTGGGACAATTTTTGGACTTCCTTTGAAGTTCACATCCATAAGAAGCCGTCTCTAGACAAGGTTTCTAAATTTTCATACCTACTTAGTCTTCTCAAAGGAGAGGCTAAAAAGGTCATACATAACCTCACTCTTGATGAGAGTAATTATGAGGAAGCTATAAAACTCCTGAAGTTGAACTATTGCAACAAAGAGTTAAGTATAGCTACCCTCTATTATCAATTACTAGATCTGAATGCACCAAATAGTAGACCAGAGTCACTTCAAAGCTTCAGACTAGAAGTAGAGTCTCTAGTAAAGGCCTTGGGTACTAAAGTTAATATACCTGCTTCAGAATGGTCTATCAAGTTACTATTACAGAGGAAATTACCTCGAAATGTCTTGACAGAGCTCTGCTCACATTATAATACCGAGTTTCTCTCTCTTGACCAAATTTTCGAGGGATTGAGGATCACGGTTAACAGGTTAAAGACTCATGATAAAATTAAACCTGAGTCCAAACCAACTAGTACTGATATTTCAGTCAAACCTAAACAGACTCAGAGTAAGTCTAATAAATATAAATCCAAACCTACTCCATCCACTGGGAAAAGAAGTGGAGATGTAGGTACATATTTGGTGTCTCCTGAGATAACCAATGACTTGTCTACTAAAGAGACTAAATCTATTAACCAGAGAAGGTGTCTGTTCTGCAATCAGGGACACACCACTTATCAATGCTCTGTTTATCCTACTTATAATGTTAGGGTTAAAAGGTTACAAGAATTGCACAAGTGCACCAAGTGCATGGGCTCTCATGATCCCAAGAAATGTGCAGTGCAGCTACGTTCCTGCAACCGCTGTAACCAAGGTGTACACCACTACGCCTTATGTAGAAAATCTTCTACACCAACCATGACCACTGGGGAGAATTCTACGAATTCTACCGCAGTGCAATATTGCAAAGTGCATCAAGAAGTAAATGTACTTGCTACTGAGTCAGGCAATAATACTACTCTGCCTACAGCTCAACTTAAACTAATAAACCGAAGATTTAGAATTAACACTAGAGGTCTTTTTGACCAAGGTTCACAGAAAACTTTCATTACACAACAGTTGGTAGATGAGTTAAATTTAAAACCTGCCAAAAGTGTGAGGTTAAATATTTCTGGTTTCTTGTCAAATAGTGGACCTCGTGACTACAAGGTAGTTAAAGTATTAGTAAGACTCGGATCTTCTACTAGTCCAATACAAGCGGTAGTAGTGGATAAACTCCCTACAGACCTGCAGGTCACCGGGTTAGCTCGCACTGCGAGACACCTTAAACGAAACCGCATGAGGCTAGCAGATTATAAAATAAATTCTGACTGCCTCACAGATGTTGGAATACTTATAGGCGCGGATCATTATTACAAGTTTATAACTGGATGCACTAGGCAACATGGAATGAATTTGTTGTCGTCCGCAGGAGGCAAATTGCTTACGGGACCAGTGCTTTTCAGACAAGGTCCAGTGTCCACCAACCAACAATCCAATACCGTAATAGTGGCGTGACTAGGCTTGGAACAGTCACCCCTACGTTTCAGGGAAATATCTGAGGATATTGAGTCTGACCCACCAATACATCGTTTGTGGGATTTAGACACTTTAGGCATTATCCCTGAGCAACCAAGTCCTGATGATACGTGGACTTACCAGCAATACCTGGATACAGTTGTCTACTCAAATAAACAATACTGGGTAAGACTCCCATGGAAGTTGGATCATCCACAACTTCCAGTTAATTATTTTATGGCAGCCTCACAATTGCAGTCTCAATTAACACGACTACAGAAGCAGCCAGACAAACTGAACATGTATCATCAACTTATCCAACAGCAACTTAACAGTAAATTCATTGAAGTTGTTGAACACGATGACCGGAAAACAGGTCATTATTTACCTCATCACGCCGTGGTGAAAGACTCATTGACAACACCTATTCGTATTGTCTTTAACTGTAGTGCTAAAGTAAAGCCAAGCAGTGTGTCTTTAAATGAATGTCTCCAAACGAGACCTAGCCTAACACAAAGGCTACATGATGTGCTGTTACGATTTCGCACAGGCATTTTTGCCTATACAGCTGATATCAGCAAAGCCTTTCTCCGAGTAGGGTTACAGGAGGAAGATCGTAACTACACAAAATTCCTCTGGATTAAGGATCCACTGGATCCTAACAGTGAAGTAATCATCTATCGTTTTGCCTCAGTGTTATTTGGAGCTACGTCCTCACCGTTTCTTTTGCAAGCAACATTAGACACACATTTGAGGAAATCAAACAGCCCCTATAAAGCAGACATTAGCGACAACTTGTATGTCAACAATTTCCAGGGGACAACTAATGATCAAGCTGATCTGGTAGAAATCTACCATGAGGCTAACCGTGAACTATTAGGAGCCAATATGCCACTACAGTCATGGGCCTCAAATAATAAACTGCTTAACCAGGAAATCGAGAAAGAATTTCCCGATTATCAGGTACCCAGTCAATTAAAGGTTTTAGGCGTGGAATGGAACACCAGTACTGACGAGATGAATGTCAAGTCAGTACAAACTGATACTTCAACCCTTACCATGAGAACACTGCTCTCGTTTGTCAGTCAACCATTTGACCCTTTAGGCCTACTTAGTCCTATATTAATAAGGGGCAAACTCCTAATGCAGGAGTGCTGGCAGAAACATATGGGATGGGATGATCCGTTACCAAGTGAGTTACAAGCTAAATGGCAAATACTCTCAACGGATTTTAATCAGTTAGGCGTTATGAAATTTCCTCGTAATGCTTCAGGACCAAACTTACCCACCGATTTGCACGTTTTTTGCGATGCCTCTGGCAAAGCATATGGCGCAGTAGCCTATTTAGTTAATAGTGCACAATCAATTTTGCTCACATCTAAAGCAAGAGTTGCTCCCATTAAGAAGAGATCTTTACCTCAGATGGAGTTAACTGCATTGCTGGTGGGAGTAAGATTGGCTCATTGCCTGGCAAAGACACTCAATAATATCCACTTTGGTGAGATTGTAGTGTGGTCAGACAACGAGGCAGTCTTACAATGGGTAAGAAACAATAACAACAAAACTCCCTACGTCAGTAATCGCGTCAGGGAGATTCATGATTTATCTGCTGGATATAAATTTAGACATGTTCCTACCAAGGACAATCCTGCAGATTATTTATCTCGAGGGTTAACCTTAAAACAACTTGTCAAGTCTTCGCTGTGGTTCAATGGACCTTCATGGCTTGTTGGTGGTCAGTGGCCCAAACAAAAGCCACAAGTCATAGTGACCAATATCACCACTCCCATGAAAGAACCAGAACCTCAACGAATATTAGCCATTGATCCTCACCATTATTCTGACTTAAGCAAATTATTACGAGTGACTGCACATGTGTTTGATTTTCTTGCTAAGGTAGGAATTCGACATAAGTTTCCCAATCCTATCCTCTACTGGATCAAACGTGCACAACAAGAGACATATGGAAGCGAATATGAAAATCTTCCAGATAAATTAACTAAGTCTCTAGGTATCTGGTATGATGCCAACACTCATAACATACTACGGTGTGGAGGACGTTTGCTTCATGCAAAAATTGACTTGGACACAAAGAATCCAATTCTTCTACCTCGTCACCACATCATCACTAAACTTCTTGTCTTACATCACCATCAATATGGTACCTTACATGGTGGAGTTTTAGATACTCTCACCGACCTTAGACAAAAGTACTGGCTTCCTCAAGGTCGTCAGACAGTTAAGTCAATTATTAAATCTTGTGTAATCTGTAAGAGATACGACGCTAGAGTATGTCCTTACCCAGGACCTCCACCACTCCCAGAAGAGAGAGTGGTTCATCTTCGTCCTTTCGAAACCACTGGTGTTGATTACACAGGAGCCTTACTTCTCACTGGTAACCCAGATAATATACCTGTGGAAGCGTACATTTGTCTCTTTACGTGTGCTACAACCAGAGGCGTACATTTAGAAGTCACTTCAGATATGAGTGCTGAAGCCTTCATCCAAGCTTTCCGCAGATTTGCTGCCCGCCGATCGTGTCCCAAATTAATGATATCGGACAATGGTTCCAATTTTGTGGCAGGAGAAAGTTGTTTGCGAGAAGTCTGGAACCACCCAGAAGTACAGTCAGTCGTACAGAGACGACAATGTCACTGGAAATTCATAGCACCGAGAGCCCCTTGGCAAGGTGGGTTCTATGAGCGAATGGTAGGCACAGTCAAGAAGTGTCTAAGGAAAACTTTACACCGACAAAAGGTCAGTTACTCAGAACTCCAAACTATTGTTGTGGAAATCGAGGCGCGAGTCAATAACCGCCCAATAACCTACCTGTCTGATGATTTCACCCAGAGAGAACCTCTGAGCCCCTCACACTTGATCCATGGAGGTCTACTGAGCCCTCTCATCCCTTTAGCCGAAGAGGACCCTGTAGACCCGTCACATGTGACCAGAGGAGACTTGGTGGAAAGCTACCAGCATCTCTCTAGAGTTATTAACAGGTGGAATGAGGTGTGGACTCGAGAGTACCTCACAGCTCTACGAGAGTACCACTACGGAGCTTCGAGTCCTTACAATAAAGTGCAATTAAAACCAGGGGACCTAGTACTAGTCGACAGTGATGGACCAAGGTCAGAGTGGCCGATAGGCAAAATTGTTGCCATTCATCCAGATCATCAAGGTGTCCTGAGAGTAGTTAAAGTTTTATGCCGAGGCAACACTACTCTAAAAACTTTAGAGAAGCTGGTTCCCCTTGAATTGACTGAGCAAGAATATCAGCCAGATCCAGTTTCCCCAGTAATTTCCGAGAGCAATAATTCTGATCCTCCAAGCAACCGCCCCACTAGAGCTGCTGCTCAACAATGTAGGCGGATTTTGCAAGCCTATTACAACTCTGAACAAGAGTAATTCCTTTCACATCCCATTTAGATAACTAGGATGATACTACGGTGGGATGTCGAGTAACAAACCATTACAAGTCACTATGACCCAGGACATTCCCATCGTAGTGGATTCTGTTGTTTAAATTGTGTGATTTAAAATCTTTAATTATTGTGTAGGCTATAAATAATACGTTTCATTTGACATGTAAATAGCAAGACTTGAGTTCTTGTAAGTCCTCGATAAATACGGGACGTTCGTTATGTGTGTACTAACATACTAACATATTAACCTACTAACATACTAATGTTAATCTCAACTTCGGGATAGGTCAGTACTCCACAGTACACTATGACCCTAGAATCCTCCCCCCGGAGTTATGTTGGAAATTTCCAACACCGAATACAACACTGTTGTATTCTCATTACTTATTACTAATTCTACTAATCATTATAGTAAGTAAAATTAACAGAAAGTAGAATTCACATGTACTAATAATTTCATCTGTACAATAGGCTAGAATTCTCACGTCACCCGACGCCAGTATTGCGTCAGATTTCATTGTAATAAACACATTTATATCCAATGTGCTTGAGAATTGAATTCGATTCTCTATAAACAACAGCGTTCTGTGTGATAATTACAGATAAATTGACCTCCAATTAAAGCCAAATAGAGCGTTAAAGTCATAACAGTTATCTAGTAATAAAATTAACGTCACGCGTGAATGCCCTGGAGAGATATTAATTCTTCTCCATTGTACGTTTCCTATCATAGAGCTGGCAAATAATAATATTTAACTCTTCCGAATAATAAACTCGTCCTAACCCGTACGTTTCAATCACAACTGTGAGAAATGATAATATTCACAATAAAATAATTTGAGTAACAAATGCGGGACGCGGGGCGGAGCGGAGGAGACGCCAGAGTGCACGTGTTGACACGCTCCCGAGCGGACCTGCTCACGTAGTGCTCATGACGAGACGCCATTACCCATCCATCCGGGTAAACGCTATTCATTCTCCCGAAGAAAGTCGCCACTGTGAGGCGTGAAGAGCCTTGCAGACAATATCTTCGCCTGGTGTCAGTGTCATACAAGGAACCTATCAAATCTGGTTCTTTGTGCCTCCACGTGACCGGCCAGTGAAGCGCGTCATTATCCAGGATAGGCGAAGCCAGAGCCTGGGACGCGAATTTCGGCAAACTTAAAACTTACACAGTGCCCATATTAGCTAAGTATCTTATCCTTATTTGATGCATCTGATAGGGTGTAGAATTATAGCTGGGTAGTTTGTCGTGACGACGTATACCAACACCAAAGCACAGGTCATTATATCTTAACCATTATTAATAGTAATTTATTGGATATAGAAATCCAGCAGTCTAATTAGTTGCTACTGTAAATATTCATTTTGCAGCATGTGAGAAGAATTCTCCTAGCTGCCCTCTCCCATGTTAATCCATCCCATTCGTCATCCAGCCGAGCCCAGGAGAATCAGAGGGAGCGTCGTGATTTACTTTAAGGAATCGTCATTAAGCTAAGATTCTTTTGTATTCCTCTAATATATTATCGGGAATTATTTACATGCAGAACTCTGTTTTTGGATTAACATGTGTTTATTATGATTACTATTATTATATTCATAATCTATGTTCTCATTAATGATAATGACAATGATTTCATGATTATTCATAGGATTAGATTATTATATCTTGGATTAGTGAACGAACCACACTAGTTCCTGGACGTACTGCGTTCCAGTAATAACCCCCCAATGTAGGTGTTTGAGGTTTGATTCATTTAATTATACAGCCCATTAATTATTTCTATGATCTTATTCTCTAGTATTTTATCCATAGTTACTGGTTCATCTTGGAATTATCAAATGATCATAATTTCTCAGTTTCCCTCTTTACTATAAAAGTGGGTGGTCCTTCGTAATTTAATTTACTACACTAATATTTAAATAATTAGATTCAAGCCCCAAACGTCCCACAACCATCATCCCACATTAGTACACCCGTGCTGCTTGAGGTTCCACCACCACCACCACCACCACCATATACACTACCATCATCCCACATGAATACACCAGTGCTGCTTGAGGTGCCACAACCACCACCACCAGCTACACCACAATCATCCCACATGAGTACACCCGTGCTGCCTGAGGTGCGACCACCACCACCACCAGCTACACCACCATCATCCCACATGAGTACACTCGTGCTGCTTGAGGTACCACCATTACCACCACCACCACCAGCTACACCACCATCATCTCACATGAGTGCACCCGTGCTGCTTGAGGTACCACCATTACCACCACCACCAGCTACACATCTATCATCCCACAGGAGTACACATGTGCTGCTTGAGGTACCACCATTACCACCACCACCACCACCATCATCCCACATGAGTACACCCGTGCTGCTTGAGGTGCCACCACCACCAGCACCAACAGCACCACCACCATCATCCCACATGATGGTGGGATGGAAGGGGGGCCTCGTAGCCTGGTGGATAGCGAGCAGGACTCGTAATTCTGTGGAGCGGGTTCGATTCCCGCACGAGGCAGAAAGAAATGGGCAAAGTTTCTTTCACCCTAAGTGCCCCTGTTACCTAGCAGTAAATAGGTACCAGGGAGTTAGTCAGCTGTCACGGGCTGCTTCCTGGGGTGTGTGTGTGTGTTACGGCCCTCTCGGGACGCAACGGGGTTCGTACTCTGATGTTGTTAGAGGAAGATATATGTATCCATTCCCAAGCCAGTAGTGGCTATCAAGGGATGAGATCCGTGATGCAAGTAACTTAAAAGGGAGTAGGGAAAGAAAGTTAAGAACTTAACATTATAATTAACACCATCACCGATGAAATATATAAAATAAAAGAGTGCACAAGGGGGAGGGGTATTAACACTTTACAAGGGGATTAATCCACAATCGATGTCTTCTGCTGAAGACGCTGGTGCCATAACTCTCGGTGCCGAGTCCTTGGTGCTTTCTTCGTGGCCTCACAACGAATTCTCCAAAGAAGTTGAGCCTACCCTGGCCACAGGTCAGCCAAAACACAGGTCCACTGGGGGCACCGCCGTGGAGGCCGTCAACCACACGTCCAGCTGGTCTGCTGGCAGGTTCTGAGCCAACAAGGCTGGTACGGCCACTCCACGAACGATAAAAGGGGAACGCCCTAGACAGGAGCCTCGTGTGACACCACAAATCACTATCCTGTCTTCCGTACCCCAGTGGATGATCGTCTCCAACAGTCGGTCCCGGGTAAATCCATTTACTGCCACTCCACTGGCAGGCTAACACACCACAGTGTTCTTCCGGGGGGACGACTTCACAACAGCTGCAGCAAGGTTCAAGGCATGGAGACTGGCTGCCTCGGGTAGACTGACTCAACCTTCAACACAACGGTCCCAGGTCGACTCTGTAAACAGACACGTCATCAATGACTGGGACACACTAAAACACCTCACTTACGGGCTCGGGTACAAACACCTGACGTATCCAGTCCATAGATGGCGCTATCGTCGGAGCACCACCTCACCAGAGGTCAGGAGCGGCTGTGTTGTGAGCTGCACAGGACTGGAAACTGGCCCTTGTGGCTGGTACACCTTGTCCTCACCAGGTGTCGTCGTCCGTTTGGCGGGGGTTTCGGGAGCTGGCCAACAGATGGCGTGGTCGTTACTGCTCCGTGCTCGGACGCTGGATCCGGGTTCGTAACAGTGTGTGTGTGTGTGGTGTGGGAAAAAAAAAACAAAAAAAAAAAGTAGTTAGTAAACCGTTGATTGACAGTTGAGAGGCGGGCCGAAAGAGCAAAGCTCAACCCCCGCAAAAACACAACTAGTAAACACATGAGTACACCCGTGCTGCTTGAGGTGCCACCACCACCACAACCACCAGCCCCACCACCATCTTCTCACATGAGTACACACTTGTTGCTTGAGGTGCTACCACCACCACCACTACCATCACCACCACCATCATCCCACATGAGTACACCCGTGCTGCTTGAGGTGCCACCACCACCACCACCAACACCACCAGCACCACCACCAGCTACACTACCATCATCCCACATGAATACACCCATGCTTCTTGAGGTGCCACCACAACCACCACCAGCTACACCACCATCATCCCACATCAGTACACCCGTGCTACTTGAGGTACCACCACCACCACCACCACCACCACCAGCTACACCACCATCATCCCACATGAGTTCACCCGTTCTGCTGGAGGTGCCACCACCACCACCACCACCACCATCATCTCACATGACTACACCCGTGCTGCTTCAGGTGCCATCACCACCACCACCACCAGCTACACCACCATCATCTCACATGAGTACACACGTGTTGCTTTAGGTGCCACCACCACCACCACCAGCTACACCTCCATCATCTCACATGAGTACACCCGTGCTGCTTGATGTGCCACCACCACCACCACCACCACCACCAGCATCATCCCAGATGAGTACACCCGTGCTGCTTGAGGTGCCACACCACCACCATCGCTAACACCACCACCACCACCAGCTACACCACCATCATTCCACATGAGTACACCCGTCCTGCTTGAGGTGCCACCACCACTTCCACCACCAGCACCACCACTACCACCACCACCAGCTAGACCACCATCATCCCACATGAGTACACCCGTGCTGCTTGAGGTGCCACCACCACCACCACTACCACCACCACCACCAGCATCATCCCAGATGAGTACACCCGTGTTGCGTGAGGTGCCACACCACCGCCATCGCTAACACCACCACCACCACCAGCTACACCACCATCATCCCACATGAGTACACCCGTCCTGCTTGAGGTGCCATCACCACCACCACCACCAGATACACCACCATCATCTCACATGAGTACACACGTGTTGCTTTAGGTGCCACCACCACCACCACCAGCTACACCTCCATCATCTCACATGAGTACACCCGTGCTGCTTGAGGTGCCACCACCACCACCACCACCATCATCCCACATGAGTACACCCGTCCTGCTTGAGGTGCCACCACCACTTCCACCACCAGCACCACCACCACCACCACCACCAGCTAGACCACCATCATCCCACATGAATACACCCGTGCTGCTTGAGGTGCCACTAACAGCACCACCATCACCATCGCCACCACCACCACCACCACCAGCTACACCACCATTATCTCTCATGAGTACACTGCATG